>LGRX02035904.1:0-114493 GCA_001247695.2 Cymbomonas tetramitiformis | reverse complement strand
AAAATGGCCCGCTCAGGCCCCAGAAACGGCCATTTTGGCCCCCGGCGAGCACCCCAAACAAAAATTTCTCATCATTTCTTCCACTAAGTGACCCGTGATGGTCCTTGGAAGGTCCCACGAAGTTCAAACACGCGATTCGGACACCGACGGGAAATCCTCTAGCACCCGCGCACTCAAAATGGCCTTTTCAGGCCAAAAACCATCGATTTTGGCCGCCGGCGAGCCGGAAAATATTTTTTTGAAAATTTTTTTTCACTCCGAGTCTTACAATTGACCTTAAAAGGTCACACAACTCCAAAAAGTTGCAAATGTTGCATTATGCATGTGACCACTTTGTGACACTCGAACTTTTTGCGACGGCTCCCAGATGGGGAATATACGGAGGATCATGCTCCACCTGTCTTCACAGACCCAGATGACGGTCAGATTCATTCAGCAACAGTTCCAGCAGCACTCGTTCCGAAGGTGAAAATGAATCCACCTAAGGAATACAGAGTTGGACAGGATGCAGAGGTATGGATTGAGACAGTGGACAGATATTTCCGGTTCACATATCCTGGAGCATCAGACAAGGATCTCATCACAGTCTTTCTCGCCTTCCTTCAGAATAATGACAGACATTTCTTTCATGTCGTGGCTAAAACACCTGATGCCACGTATGAACATGTCAGGACCACATTCCTCAGGCAGTTCGGGAATCCCCACAAGAAGTCAATTGCCAGAAAACATTTGATGGCATTACAGCAGGGCAACCAGACATTCTCGGATTACCTACGCACATTCACGTCACTGGCTTCGTTAGCATCAGTTGATTTGGATAAGGTCCTGATCAAGGATAGGTTTGTCAGCAATATGGAGTCAGACCTCAAAAAACAGTTCCATCTTAGATTCCTTACAGATGATGAAAGGAATAACCTGTCGTGGGCACAGACCACACAGGTTCTGCTCGATTTGAATTATGTAGTTCATTCGAAGCAGTCAGAGACCCTGCATTATAGGGGACAGAAGGAACAGTCAGGAGGTCCAGTCAGAAAGGAAAAGGACAAAGGTCGTGGCAATAAGCCATATGACCGTGGCAATCAGAATCGTGGCAATCAGAATCAGGCCAACCAGAATTCCCAAAAGAATAAAGGGAAAGGGAAAGGGAAAGGCAAGGGGAACGGAAAAGGAAAAGGATCCGCATCATCTCCTTCCCAGTCTTGTCGGCGTTGTGGTCGTCCAGGTCACACTAAACAGAATTGCTTCGCCACCAACACAGCAGATGGAACAGCCATACAAGGCAATCCTCCAGCTCCTAATCCTAATCCTAATTTCAATCGGAACAGAGTGTCTATTGGGCGCACCTTACGGTGGGTTTACCCACCGTAAGAGACATTCGAAAACCGCATCGTTAGAGCTAGCATATTGTGCCAACTTGGGCAATCCCATGCTTTTCGACACACCTTGGGGGTTATATTAGTGCGTGGACTTGAAAAAAGTACTTTGCATACTGTATAGATGCGTCTAATATGCGTGCTAATACCAAGGGGTCAAGCAAAAAAACAGCACCTCAAATCCTTACGGTGGGTTACCCAATTATTGCATCTTTGGGTAGATTTTGAACATGCCCATCACATTCGGAATGTACCTATCACAATATTTTCATGAACTATGGCCCATAACAAATGTTTCTTATACTTGGCGCCATTCGATATATCGAATATATCACTCTACACCAGTAACGTAAGAAAAAAAAACAAAAAAAACATTTGCAATTTCAATGTTTTCCCATATTTAAGGGCAAAAATGACGATATTTTGTCTATACGGGGATATATATGCATGTTTCTCGCGAAGTATTGACTCAAGGTGGTAAAAATATATCAAACTTAACGAAATACACCCATGCGCACATTGGCATCGTGGATGAAACGTAGAAATCGGGTCACGTTTGTGTGCATTTGGGATCACGGCACCGAACGTGCCATCGGAGGTATATTGGGATGGATAACGCGGATATATCCGATCACAAGCAAGTACATGCCATTCGGCTTTGTCCAGCTAAACATGAATGTCTAGTTGTGAAATCACATATGATCGACCATATTTGAGACCATTCGATGTGCATTATGGTGTTAACAAACTACGCTATGGTTAACCCACCGTAAGGCGTTCTTACGGTGGGTTACCCCACCTTGAGCCCATGCAATAGACAAGAGGACAGCAGCAGCAGAATAATCAGGGTGGTAAAAATGAGTCTAACAAACTCGTAACCTCGTAAACTTGTAAAAACAGTCAACACCCTGGTTAAGGAGCTCCAGAATCAGCAGAGCATCAATGCAGCAATTGCAGTCCCAGCTCCAGCATCAGCTCCAACTCCTCAGGGAAACTCTCCGGGTACTGCACAAGTACCAGTGATGAGGATTCCCCAATAGATCAGCCTGAGCATGCCACTGAAGCAAGTGGCCGGGTTGAGAGTATCTCAGAAGAAGTCCTATCCAGTCTGACACTTCAATTCCAGCAGATGGATACTCCCTCAGAATACATCGCACAGATGCAGTCACAGACAGCACAGCTGAAATCGCAGAAGAAGCTGTTGTTGTATAAGAAGGGGAAAGTATATGGACAGAGTACTCACATTTTGGTAGATCCAAGAGCTACATCGTCATTTATCGACAGACAGTTCGCTTCTCAGCTTGGTATATCACCAACAGACTCATCATCATTGTCAGTGGGGTTGGCTGGAGGAAGCCAATTACCCTGTACACCCTATCTTCCCAATGCTACATTTACGCTGGGTAAGTATAAGGATTCAGCATATCTATATGTTATTGACATGATGTCACAAACCACGGCTTGTCGTGTACCTCAGCCGGGTTGTGACACTGGGGACAGTAGTCTCTGTGACGAACATATGACACGCGCAGTACGACATGCGCGAGTGGTGACAACAGTGACAGGGTACGGAAGTACGGATGGGTGTTACACCTTGTTTGGAGATAGCAACTGTGAGATATGTAGGGCGGCGTAGCAGGATGAGGCAGACGCTCATTTTTGTTTTGCCTTCGTAACAGTGGGTCCCGAAATAGGAAGTACTCGCTCAGACCGCGAAAACAGCAGTGTTATGATATAGCAATTCATAATGGCTACTATCCTCAATCAAGATCCTCCCACAAGAATCTAGCGCAAATGGGCATGGCGACCTTGTATGTCGTATATAGTGGCCCGGCATATGCTTTGGGGCAATATTTATGAACCTTTTGAATTATCTATAACATTTCTTTGCTTGAAATGTCGATGGTTTGACCTTTAATCGGCCGACACCTGCTTCTCCGGCGGCTAATTTGACGGCCCCTGAGCGGACACGTGCCGTGGCCGTTCAGAATTCATCATGGGACGTGGATTTGATCAAGAGGACATCTCGAGACGCTCTTGGCTCCAAAGATGCGTCATTCCGAGGTGACGAATCGGACCGCAATGTACTATGGACATCGTTGGTGACATCTTTACAATCGGCATTTGAGCTGAAGGACGCCGCCAACGACACCCTCTTCGACTTGGCGGATGCCACCAAGGAGGTCAACAACGTCTACAACGCCATCCTCTTTACGACGTTGACATCTTTAACGAAACCGCACTCACCCGCCAGGCGTTGGGTGGACGCTTCTGGACGCGCTTCCCCGCGGGATGGGAAGCGGGCTTTACTTGAGGTCACGAAGCGGCTACTTCCTCGAGTTCTCCGACCCCTTGGGAACTACGAAGAGTTGTGTGCCATCTACTTCGCCTCCAACCTTGACCCCGATCCGTTGATCCAAGACTTCGACGCCTGCCTAACGGCTATCCGCAACTCGCCCTCTGGTCCGCTCGACGACATGATGGCCAAGAAGCAGCTACTCGCGTCCCTCGACCCCATCATGTACGACAAGGTCACCACACCGCTTCGGCTCGACGTGGACTTGGCCAAGGTCGACCTCGAGGACATCTACGCCCACATCCTCGAGATTTGGGAGAGCGAGAACGGTGTTACCCGCGGGAAGCAGCCTAACCCGTCACCTCCGACTTCCCTGGCATTGCTTTACTCTGGTGACGTGAACGTGAAGGACCTCATCATGGAGTTCGAGAAGCAATTCGTTGGAGGCCGCCACCTCGGCTCTCGTGACGCTCAAGGACTCCGTCACGAAGAGCAACGAGCCCCTTTCGGGCTTTGTGGATTCCTCCCGTCGCCACCCGCAGCGTGACGGTAAGCGTGGTGTCTCTTTTCCACCCTCACGTTGGCGGGATGAGCGCAACAGGAGGGACGACGGCAAGTTCCATGGCCGCGACAATCGTGTTGGGGGCTATGGCGGGCAAAAAAGCTTCCGCTTCGCCGCGAGCCCGCTCAAGACCGACGGGAATTGGCGACAAGACCACTACAAGAAGCACTCCGCCCACAACATCTCCTTCCACGTGGCCTCCTCCGCCTTCGTCCTTGAGTGCGCGCGTTGTCCTCCTGGACACTACCACGACACCGCGAATTGCCCCACGGACGACATGGCATGCGCGGAGTGCGACTTGGTGACTGCCGACGAGAACGACGAGATCGTCTCCGCGTTCCAGACCGCCTTCGACGCTCAGGACGACGCCACCTTCGCTCGACTTTGTGGACAACATGATCAACCCGTTGTTCGTCACGGCGAAGAGCCCTTCACCTTCGCGGACGACATCAAGATTGGCCTTCGGGCGCAGTACGCGGGCTTAAAGCCTTCTCCGCCCTCTCTCCTTGCTACACGCGTGCACGGGGCGCGCACGGCTCTCCGTGAGCTGAAGCAGGTAGCCGGTGGTGCTGAATCGGCCCCACAACATTTTTCCATGGTTCATTTCGGCTCGGCCGCGCCCGCCGTGATCGACGAGAACATCGTGGAGCCTGAGCCGCAAGTGACAATCGAGAGCGACGAGAACGCGCTAATCTTCCCGAAGCAGTTCGTCGACAGCGAGCCCCCCTTCGAGCAGTCCTTTATGGACGGCATGTCTGTGAAATTGGGCTTCTTCGAGCCCGAGCCGCAGGTCTCACTTCAATCCTTCAACCCCCTGCCGCCGTGCATTTCTTCCACGCATGATTCGACTAGCGTGGCTGACTCGGAGTCGGACGACGAGGAATTGCATGCGGACGCACCGCCACCCGCTCCACGGGTTGGTGGTGTCCGGACGCCGTCAATTGGAAATCTTCTCACGGCAGCAACACTGCCGGCTCTGTTCATGTGTGTGAGCATGGCTTTGCTCGACACCGTCACCGCCTCCGCACTTTGTGGCGTGGAGATTGCTCCACGGGCGGTGGTGTGCGGACAGTACTTCAATTATCAGAATTGCGCAATGGACTTCTTCCCTGACTCCGCCTTTGTGGACTCTGGACCCGTTGACCCCGACGACAACTTCAATCTGGACTCTGGTTCTCTGGACTTTGACAATTCTGACTTCTTCGATCTGGACTTTGAGATTGACAACAACAACATCTCCAGTGAACTCTGCTTTGTGGACCACTTGCCAAGTGGCTAGAGCTGTTTTGTAGCTGCTAGTAGCCTTGCTAGATCAGTATTGGGCCAAGATGCCTTCCTGTGTGCACAGCTAGCTAGAGATTTGGGACCGCCCTGGCCAAGAGCACAGGCCCCCTCTAGAATTGTTTCCACCGCTTGAGATGGTGTGTTTCCAAACTGCAACAACCCTGCTCCACCCTAACTCTTCCTCCGTAATAGTCCAGGGTGGTGTGCTGGATGTGACACACCGTGTGTCACTTCCTGTTATCTGTACTAGTACTCGGTACAGTACGGGTGTCACAGGTTTAGGGCTTCCGGCATAAAGCCGAGACTATCTTATGTTTTATTTACACTCTTGAAAACCCGAAAGTGAAAGCATTCTGACCGTAGCCCAATATATAGTCTTAGCTATATATCTCACACAATGTATATGGTGACAGGATACCTTGTAGTCGATTGCATACTATGCCTTGGTTAGCACAACAATATGTACTAGATGCTTTCAGTCGCGATCGCGAAAATCGATTAGAACAAATCCGCCAAAACCGACAGAACTTAAATCGGCGTTCCGCGCCAAATGATGAAGGTAGAACCAGTGAGAACACCGATGATGCTGCACCAAACAATAGTAATGTACGAATCCCTAAGGGGTTTGCGAGCTCTCCGAAATTTATGAGTAACAAAGTGTTGGATGCACTACAGTAATGATTCGCACTTAAGAATATCATGCTATAAGAATATCGCTAGCGAATTCGTGCAAAAATCGCTAAGAATATCAGCACCGCGCAAAAGAAATGGGGATATTCTTAACCCGCCAGGAGCTAAGAATATTGGGACCGGATATGATGAGAAATCCGAGGGCGAGGGCTTATATACGATTAATGATCTGAAGGGCACCGAGCTTGCCAAGGCGCGTTGGTCGGACCAGGCCCCAACGAGGCGACATGCAAACCATTTTCAACCATGTCAACTCCGATGGTGATGTCCGCTTTCACCAGTTAGACGCCGATAGGGTGCTAGGTCATGCTCAAGCTGGAAATTTGCTTTAAGTATAAGCTGAAAATCTGCTTATGCATAAGCCGCAATTTTGCTTTCGGACACGCTGAAAATCTACTTACGCGATAAGCTGAAAATCAGCTCATGCATAACGAAGCTCAAGGTTGTCAATCACACATGATCAGAATCCGATCAGATCCGATCAGATCCGATCAGATCAAAATCAGATCCGATCAGGTGAAAATCAGGTAAATAGACAAAGTGTGTCGTCGTTTGTTAATGTACGCTGCTCTTGAATGGCGACAGTCTTCTTGCTCTTTTGCGTATTGCGGAAAGGTGGCTGGGGATCTAGAGCCGGCGTGGGTATTGTACGACCTGGCTCTGGCTGTGGCAGGCTTGCGTCGCAGTGTGTTTGGGGCACACTTTTATTACTGTACTTCTCTTGGGGCGGTTGGGGGGAAGAAAGTCGATCGACGGTGCGGTTCTCGATAGCCGTAAGCACAGGGACCTGTAAAATCTTATCGACTGTTCTAGCTCGGAGTTGGACATACTGATCTTGCGTGATAAGTCATTCATTTTATCTTGCGGTGATAACCTCAGCGCGTTCCTAACTTCGGTGTCCATGACTGGTTAGGTGAAGTCAACTGTCCTACAGTGCTCAAGGTGTGTGCTACATGCATTTTGAAAGAGCTGTCAAGTGGTCAAAATTCGAATTTGGGAGGTTTCTGCCTCGACCGGTCGATCACAGTGCCACTCTAAATAGTGGTGCACTATCACTGTCTCGTCATGTTGTAGTATGATGTACGAAAGCCTACGTAGTATGTACGTATGAAGGTAGGATATATAATCCACGATGCTAAGAATATTGGCACCGCCAGGTGGCGTATCGTTGATTTGATCGATGGCCAATCCTTAAGAATAATTTGGACGAAATCGCCAAATCGCCTAAGAATATCTGCACCGAACGGGAATTTGTGACATTCTTATGTGCCGATCATTACTGTAGAGACTGTACGATTTGCAGGCAGGCCATTAACATTTTTGACATTTACTTGCAATCCAAAGTGGCCAGAATTTGTGGAAATGCTGCCTATGAATTGCACAGCATACCGGATTGCCCAGATATCACCAATTGTGTTTTTAAAATGAAGCTGGACGCGTTCTTGGCTGAGCTCAAAGTTGGTTCATTGTGGTCGCAAACCTTAGTGTCGGTGGACAATTCTGATCCTAGCCAACGTGTGTGGACATACAGCTTGAGACGGACAGATCTGCCGGACACCGCACCTGGATACCAGGTGAAAAAAATCTACCGACATAAAACCTATTAATGTGACCAAAGAAATAATAACAAATGAAGCTTCATTTTTTAGGCTCAGATAAAAGGATATGTAAAGTTCGTGATATCACCTCAAGTACAAAGATATCCAGATAAATAGAGTATCAAACATAGTGTACCAACACACTCCACATGCAAATAAAATATTATATCGCATGGCAGACATTTATGATTCATATTGATGGTACTTGCAATATTGTGTACTTGTGCTGCAGGTGAGTGTGATTGAATTCCAGAAGCGAGGCCTACCGCACGCTCACATTGTGTTTCGGCCAGCAGTAATGCCTTTTGGTACAGAGTCCACCACAGCAGCCGCTAATGCACCGCAGCCATGGGCAGATCAGTTCACTTGTGCACAAAAGCCCACCCCTGATGTGCTTGCAGAATACGGTATGTTGACCGCTTTGCCCTCAGGAGGATACAGCATTTCATCTCATTTGCGTGTCATGGGCTATCGGAACTTGCAACGCACTTGCCCCAACACCAACTTCTACATCAATCGTTGCGCACCGTCTGCACTCGAAGTGTGCAAGGAAATGAAGCAGCTGGTTTGTGGAGATCGTCCGTGCATGGACGGATACGGAGCCAAGTCGCCCACCACTGGCCGACGTACTTCGGGGCCAATGGAACACGGTCCGCATCCAAACGACGACAACAGGCCAGCTAATTGGTGCAAGAAGAATGCGCAAGGCTATTGCAAAAGCTGCTTTCCGCGTTGTTGCGGCATTACTCGCCGCGTGGAGAATGGCTTCATCGAACTCAAACGGCGAATCGGTGCTCAGATACAATCAAACTGGACTGCTGGGGACGAATTCATTGTGCCATACAACCCGTGGATGTTGTTCAAGTACCGCACGCACGTGAATGTGGAGATCGCAGCCAAAGTGTCCGTGATCGCTTACTTGTACAAATATTTGTTCAAAGGAGGTGATCGTGCCCGGTATGAGGTACGCAAGACTGCGGATGGTGTCGAAATCGTAGACCAGATCGCCGACTGGAAGCAAGGGATGTACACCTCAGCTTCAGAAGCTTCTTGGCTCACAGCAGGCTACGACAAATTCAACAGTTCGCCGTGCGTAGATGTGTTAGATGTGCACATCATCAACCCGCACTCCAAGAAACAAGCCTCAGGCAGTTCGGAGTTTGAGAAATATGTCTGTCGGCCGCCCGAAGTGGATGCTTACGCTGCGGAACACTTCGGTGTCACTGAGCTCACTGCCACCGAGTTTCGACGCCTGTTTGTGGCCACCTCATCTCCGCCGACAGATGTGAAGAAGAAATGCAAAGACGCCTTCGGTCAAGGCTGCCGTGTGTGCCCTGCCACTTACATGCGGCATAATCCTCACGATAAATTCGAAATGCGAGATGCCCATTGCCCACGCCCCATCTGGTATCGAGATATGCATTTGAATGGCGGTGGCTATGCATATTATTATCCATGTTTGCCTGCTGATCGCCACATCGCACGACTGCAACGCGTCAGTGACGATATCGAGTTCAAAATCGTCCTCGACGGTTTCGAGGCTCGAACTGTCTTGGCGGTATCGATGCCGTGCGGTATCGTCACTTATTTCATCTTTACGCGTTCGAGTTCGTGACATACTCGTTATCATCGGTTACGGTTTCTCGCGGCATCGTGATGTTACGTATGCCGTCGGTTTCGGTATCGTCATTGCATTTCCCTCGAACATTTCGAGTGAACTGCGGTTTTCGCCAGCTAAGGAAATATCACAGCACAGCAAATATCAATTTAACTTATCAGCTTGAAAACTGGTCCGAACATCGCAATGAAAGACAATGAAAGCCGTGCATGCTTTGCCCGTGCAATGCCCTCGTAGGTGTGTGATGGTGGTTGCCCTTGAATAATTCCTAAAACGCGAGAACGCCGCAAGTTCGTGCGATATGGGAACCATACCGAGGACAGCTCGGATACCACCATCACGCGCGCGGGGGCGGGAGTGCCCCACGCGCGGATACCACCATCACGCGCGCGGGGGCGGGAGTGCCCCACGCGCGGATACCACCATCAAGCGCGCGGGGGCGGGAGTGCCCCACGCGCAGTTACCACCATCACGCGCACGGGGGCGGGAGTGCCCCACGCGCGGATACCACCATCACGCGCGCGGGGGCGGGAGTGCCCCACGCGCGGATACCACCATCTCGCGCGCGGGGGCGGGAGTGCTCCACGCGCGGATACCACCATCACGCGCGCGGGGGCGGGAGTGCCCCACGCGCGGATACCACCATCACGCGCGCGGGGGCGGGAGTGCCCCACACGCGGATACCACCATCACGCGCGCGGGGGCGGGAGTGCCCCACACGCGGATACCACCATCACGCGCGCGGGGGCGGGAGTGCCCCACGCGCGGATACCACCATCACGCGCGCGGGGGCGGGAGTGCCCCACGCGCGGATACCACCATCACGCGCGCGGGGGCGGGAGTGCCCCACGCGCGGATACCACCATCACGCGCGCGGGGGCGGGAGTGCCCCACGCGCGGATACCACCACGCAGCACTAGAGGAGCTTTGAAGGGTGCTTGGCTGAAAAGAATTTGACGGACGTTGAACTCTTAAAATAACGCTTTGGGATATTCCGCCGCAGGCGCCGAAATGTTGGCATTTCTCATGTGTTTTGAGCAATTTTCAGTGGTAATCTGTTGCGATTAGGGCTGAGTACCCGCACCCCCCACTCTGCTTTCGTGGCAGTTTTCAAGGCAGTTGTTGTTACTCACAATATCAGAATTAGGTAGATTTTTCGAGCGGCCGCTAGCGCGGGGCTTTTTTTTCTCCCCCCCCAATAGCAGCATCACTTTCGGCACGGGGGAAGTCTAGCCCATAGCGGCGTTTTTCGGGAGGGGAGAGTAGCCTAGAAGCACGTTTTTTCGGTGGGGAGTGGGCCCTACTCGACAACGATTTCGGTGCGGGGGTGGGCCCCTGCGGCAACGATTTCGGTCGGGGGGTAGACCAAGGCATGGAATCGGTTGGAACAAGCAGTATCGATAGTTTTTGATTATTCCAAATTTTCAATTGATTAATAGTAATATCCTAAATTGTCCTATCAATAAATTGTGATAAAAGAAGTCAGCTATCGATTGATTGTGATTTTTACATTATATTATCAATTGATTGCAATTCTAGCATATGCACATCAATTGATAGTGATTCCTACCGAGGCAATATCAATTGATATGATACCCCAAAATTTCTACCGAGGCTATATCAACCAAGGCTCGGTATCGTGATTTTTTGAACTTATCAAATAACGATGAATAAGTCAAATTTTATAATCGAACGATAACGATAATTTTTCGAACCTATCGACTGAGAACGATAACGATACCTATCGATACCATTCATGATAACCAATTGTGCCCTAATGGGTATCAGATTTTGGGGTTTACCAATCCTATCACAACAAACAATATATCATTGTGTTCGTCTATGAATGAGCTGTATGTATGCAAAGTTTCGGCCGGAGAGACCTCGTGCAGCAGCAGCTTGTGTTTCAAGGAGTTCTTGCTCTTCCTTGAACCGCTGCCGGAATTCCCTGATCAAGGTCTCGAGGCCGGCTAGATTTTCTACCGGCTCCCAAGTGTCGTGTTTCGCATCTGGAAAGTTCTCCCAGCCAACAAGCCATTGCGCGTTGCCTTTTGCCACCCGCTCTGCCTTAATCTCTCGCACGCTGAAAACGATATCATCACTGCCAGCAGGGTCGAAAGGGGTTTGCTGCGTCCGTTTGATAGGGCCTTTCCCTTGGGCGACGAGTTTCACATGGTTAGGCTTACTTCCACGTCCACGTTTACCCATCTTGATTCACACAGGCAGTCGATAGTTCGTCAATAGTCGTGACACTCCGTCACACTGTAAATGGAGGTCCTCGCGGCCAAAAATTTTGATTTTGGAATGCCACCAAATCGAGTCGAGAGCCTCCAACACGCCCCCTCCAATCTGAGGATGGGTGTCATTTGCATGTTTATTGGTTCATCTCAAACACACTTCAGCGAACCCAAATTAGAGACGAATGAAAAGCCTAGAATTCAAGAATGAAGGATCGGTTAGGGAGTTATATACTGCATATCGATATGTGATTGCGTGTCACGCGCAAATATCAATCGATTCTGATATGTCCCACGGTCACGATCAATTGATTGTGATAATGCAAATCGAGAATCGATCGATGGTGATAATTCGGATTAGGCATCAATCGATTGTAATTCTCGGAGGTGGGTATCAATTGATTGTAATATTTTGATTGTGTATCAAATAGGCATCGATTGATTCTGATATTCTGATATATCGATGGTATCAGAATATCAAACAATCGATTCCATGCCTTGGGTAGACCCCAGCAACACGCGTGGTCTATCTTGCCCCCCCCGAGCAATGTTCGCCCACCCCCGTGGTAACTAAAAACGATCGGCAAGCGCGAAATCTCTCCGTAACGTAAACCACGGATTGAGATACCCGCATAATACGTAGCGTCACTCGAAATACGATACGCGATACGGCGTCACTCTGAAATACGATGCGCAATACATAAGGGGGCAACATCCTAAGAACTGTAAGGTGAGGGTTTAAAGTGGACTCAGTTCCCCCGATATCCTAAAACACCTTGAGGGACGCCTCACTGGTGTAAGAAGACTGGCCAGCTCGACAACAAAGACATCATACAAAAGGTATGCTTCATATATTGTGAGGTCACAACACTTCTACGAGGGGAGATCTGTCAGGGATATGACCGATGACATATGTGTCATACATGTCATGCGAGTCATACATGTCATGTGAGTCATACATGTCATACCATCATGTCATGTCATGTCATACGTCATAACAAATGACATACAGTCGTCAAGTATAATCAGTACGGTCGACTATGACATGTACAGTCAGTATGTCTGTCATGTACCTAAGGTGCGTGGCATCTATCATCGAGAGGCCAAGCATGTGACATCGAGATGGCGAAGCAAGACAAGTCTTGAAGAACTGAATCGTTCTGAAGAAACGGGGCTTCGCTACAAGCATGCACTGAACACCATGCGAGCATCAAAGGCTATATTGTCTAGCCGATGCGTCAAATTCACCTAGTGCTCTCGAGTTCACAACTCGATGGTGGTAACGCGTATGACGCGTGGGAGCGCTAGAGTATATGAGGAGCATTGAGCTCGCGCGGACACTTCTGGTCTACAGATTGCGGCACTCATACCCACCAAATACTTACACGTTGCTATTACAGTTCAATAATAGCGCGTGCCGTGACAATTATGCTCACTTCCAAGTCTTGTCATCGTAATAATAGAATGCTCGCGATGCTGCGTGTTTGCATGCATGTAATAGTTTGTCGATGTGATTTGTAGAAAGAGTAGACAGACCCGGCTGTTATTTCAGAATGTTTTTTACTCGTGTGTTTCGAAATAGTTGCTATTGTGAAATTTTAATAAATTTCTGATAAGTTTCTGCGACAAAATACCCCCTTGACACCTATTTTGTCGCAGCTGCGACAAAATAGACCCACAGCTACATTGATGTCGTAGCTGCGACAAAATGATCCGCGACATAAAAACCTTCTATGCGACAAAAAAGATCCGATACCATCCCAGCAGGGTCCGCTTACTCCGTAACCCAGAGACCAACAGTTGTTTGGCGACGATCGGTCACATGGTATCATCTTTCCATGCTGCTTTGCATTTGGGTTGGGAATATGTATGCGTTTGTGGTATCTTGTCACGGCCCCGCCCTGCTCTTGATTTGCTTCTCACATCCACTGGGATGATGGTGGGCTGGCTTTTGTTGGCCGATCTCATGCCGTTCAGTGTATATCTCTCTCTCTCTCTCTCTCACTCTCTCGATACCGAGCCAACGTGTTTATGCCCACTCGAGTATACTTATTTAGTATATCTCACTAGGTCGTGGACCCATTTCACGCGTTTGTGCTTATGGTTGGCAAAACAACGCCGCTTGTGTAAGTAGCGGTCGGACTAGGAATTTATATTAGTTCAACAGAGCGAAGCACTTTCAGTTTTCATATTTGCACGGATCGTGATAATGCATTGATAGAAAATATGCAAAAATGCATAAGTGATCGGATAAGCATATTTTCAATTGTTGGTTTTCAAATGCGCAAGAATGGTCAGATAAAGACAAGTCCAAGCTCAACGCTGCAAGTGAAATCATATAAACATGCTTGAGAAACTGTTTTCATAACGGGGAATCGGTGCTTCCAATAAAATAGAACGGGAAAATCGACGACATGTCTTTGCTCCTTCCACAGCATCTTCAAGCTCACGATGGCCGTTTGTGCTACTACTATATGCTTATTCCTCCCTATAGGCTACTGTCTAAGCGCAATACAAAATTCTCCTTGGCAGTAAGTCACTCACGGTCACGAAGGTTCTTGCCACTCATGGTGACACCCGCACTCTAGTGGTGAGCCAACAGATATGCATTTGTGGTTGGAATTGGACACGGTCTCAGATGATACGATACTTGTGGAATGAGGTAAGTCCGAAACTCTCAAGCTGTTCTTGGGGCACCCCTGCCCAAGCTTACGAGCTTAGGCCTTGTGCAAGTGCAAAGTAGGCATAAAGCTCATGTTTTTTCTTTTCTTGTTCATGGAAGACATGTCGGATATCGCTTGTCCGGAAACCACAAAATAACATGGTAATCCACGTGCGTAAGATGATTATCTGCACAAGCAATTCCTAAGTAAACACTCCTCTTCCCTGATGTCAACAGCCACACTGCAGCTCCATAAAACCCAATCAGCATACTTAAATGCACTAGCTTTGTATCCGTACGTCTGGAATACCAGACTATGACAGTGGGTTTTCTTTGCTGTTGGTGTGATACCAAAGAAAAACGATGGGGAGATGTAAATGTTGCACCAAAAACAGCAAAGAACTCAGCAGCAATACTGCTGGGGCAGGCGGTCACTCCAGCAGTCCTGGCCCAGATTGACAGAAGGAGAAAAGTGTACTGCTTATCAGGAATGAGGATCCTAGAAGAACTGAAATCAGGCTTAAGAGTCTCGATGTCATTATGAAAAAAGCAAAAAAAAAAAAGGATGGAATCATCTCGATTCGGATGTGTTGAATTCAGAGATAACAGATTTGAGATTACATTTACTGCCAACTTCCCGTTGGAAGACGTGCCAGCTGCTCCAGCACTGAATATGTAGCTTTGCGACACGGAACAGACTGTTCGCTGTCATGACAAACGTTCGGCAATCACGCTCAACAGACACTTCAGCTGTCCGTCAGTGAAGAATCTACCGGAATCGACCTCTTCATGCAGTTTGCGTGAAGCCAGCACCCGAAATATACAGTTTTAAACTGTCTGGTGCCCATAGGCTTTCTTGCAGTCGTGCCCGAGGTTCCATGGGACTCTGCGCTGCTTGCGATTGGCTCGTGGTAAAGCTTAGGTGGTGCAACGTCGATCGCTGTTTCCTCCGGAGGCGGAGGTGGGAGAGGTTGGCCCGAAATCCTCCCGAGCTCAATCCCAAGCTGAGTTTCCGGTTCTCTTCTCGGCTGAGTTTCTTTCGAAGGCTTAAGTGGGAGCGGCATTCGATCGGAAGGTACAACCTCGTCAGGACATGCAAGGTGAACTTCTTCCTCATGGAGACCATCAAAAGGGGGTGCTCTTAGTGGAGGGTGTCCAGTTTCCATTTTCTTATCCAAAGGTACAACAAGGTTACCAATTATGTGGTGAGCTTCTTCCTCATCAGAGCCGTCACAGCGGGGTGTTATCAGTGTAGGGTCTTCAATTTGCATTTCCTCCTTACTGTCACTTCGGAAGTCGGAATTTGTAAAGCTTGCCAGCGGGTTAAAATTGCCGAGGTCCTCTGCAGTAACTTGGTCTGCACCCGAATTGCGTCGTGGTTCTTCAAATATTGTCATCTGTGGATGCCTTTCGACTTCCGGGGAATTCAGCGGTGACAACATTGCTTTCCACTGGGTTCCGCCTGCACAAGCCCATACCCGTGTTCGAAAGTGGTTGGATAACGCGTCCGACTGCTGGGAGGGCGTCACTCGCTGCAACGCACGCACTGTCAGAAGCCCAAAACTTTAGTGCAAGTGCGTCGCAAATTATCTGCGCTTCCAAAACCACCTGTTCGGGAACAAGCACACGGAAAACAACGAAAGGTAGCTTCACTGAAAGCAAAGAACGCAGTGAAAGTGGCTTTCAAACGTCTTTACAGGTGCGCATCGCATCTGAAATATCACAAGGGCGATTCGTAGTGCGAAGGCAGGAAGAGGGTTAAGCCAACAGCGGTGAAAGCTGAGTTTCGGTTTGACAGAAATGGACGAGTTCGACTTACCCGCACTGCTGAAACTGTGTATATTACTCGAAAACCTATTCCCCGCATCAGAGTCTTCTTCCATTATTTCTGGAATTTCAAGCGGGTCCCGATTTACCGAACAAGAGACCCACGAAACCAGGCGTCCGTCCTGCGTCTGCGCAGCATCGTGCGAAGCCAGTCTTGCTTCTTCACAATAGGTATGCCCTCGTCACTTCAAAAAGAGAGAAGCAGGGCACGTTATCAAACTCAATTCAATTATACTACATTGAAACAGGTTTGATCTAGTTATCTCGAGTTATCTATATCTTGCTTCGAGAACCTCAGTTTGCGATAGTCCCTTATTCGTTTATATTGTTATTTCGACAGACAACTGCTTTCGGAGGAGTAGCGTTCGGTTATTTTACTCCTCGAACAGCTGATGAACAGCAAGCGAAGTATTTAATACTATTTACTAGGCTTGATCGATCTCAATTTTGAGATCTCCGCTAGGCCTGTAGGCCTCTAGGCCATCTGAAATCTGATCGTTCGATCATCTCATCATTCGTTTGTATTTTGTATTTAGGCCAGCCCTTTCAATTGTGTAGAAGTACGTGACAATTTAGGTGTACATGTGGCGCGGGCGGGCGGGATTATTTATTTTCCTTAATAGTGGTGGAAATGATATTCCCTTGATATATTTCATTAATATATTTTGGCTATTTATGCAGTTTTAAGGCTTCTTTGCGGGGCAATTTTGTACCGTACATCCGGGGCGGGCGGGTCACGTACTTCTACACTACTATATTTATGACACATCTGGTTTGGACCAATGAAAACGTGCCACGCAGGCAGCAATTCTGAGCTATATTAGTGATGAAATGCTGATGTGGAAGTGAGGCGGCCACGTGTTCAGAACTGGATTGGTCACAGTGCATTGACGTGTTCCCAATGTTCGGAAGATTGCATTGAATATTGGTGTTGATCAACACCAATATTCAGAATATTGGGGCCATACAACCTACTGGAATATCCTAGTTCACTAGATATCAGAAACTCCCGAACTGTGTGGATAAACTCATAAGATAAATAAACCCTAAGCTAGATATACCCGGAACGGTCTCGGACGGTTTCGGAGTCTAGCCTACCTGTGACACAGCGTGTGTCACAGCACGAACCTATAGATCAGTCAGCAGTCCAGTGTTGGTCCTAGGAGTCTGTCATAGGGGCCTGACTGGGACTCCCAGTCAGGGCTGCCTATACAGATTTCAGCACACCACCCCAGCACTGTGGGTGGTGACTGTCTAGGAGAGTCAGATAATGTAAGATAAGTTAGGGCAGGAGCCAGGTTGACAGACCTAACTGCTAATCCAACTGTGCAATTCTGAAACACAAATTGGAAACCCTCTAGCTAGCACAGGTGCAGAAACCTACGGGCATTGTGCACCCGCTAAACAACTGAAAGGCACCGAGCTAGCAAGCCAGAATATAACTTGTAGATGTCAAAAGCAAAAGCATAAACCAGAAAACTGTTGAAGTCACCGGAGTTCCGCACACCACCATGTTGGTGTGCATCCAGAGTGAACAAGAAGTCAATCGACAGCACCAAAGTAGCCAGCGGTGGTCTCAATCAAGTCCGACCCGAAGAGAGGGTTCCCGAAAGGACCTCTCTCATGTAGAGCCACACCGTAGAAGAAGGCCATGTCGAAGATCAAATCTGCCTGAGCAAGATCCTGAAAGAGGTCAGGGGGCTCAGGCGGCTCAAGCGGTGGCACATTGTCAGCCACAAATGCCTATTCTACGAAAGGTGGGTTTACACACCGTAAGGACCCCTTACGGTGGGTTACCCAACCCTAAGTAAAACGATTATTTCAGCCCCTAAACTGACCCCCTGGTCATGTTCATGGTGGCAGGATGACTTTAGACACTCCCAAGAGGCATCCGCGAAGAATTATATCGGATGTATCCGGGTTTGTTAACCTGAAAACCCAAACCCAAACCGGCAAACCAATTATCGCATATAAATCGTGTCATATAGCGTAAAAAACCGTCATACCACCCTCACTTCGCGTGACATTTTGAGGGTCAAGATGGCCTCGAATGAAAAATTTTGACAAGACACTGCAGAAAGAGCAGCTCGAGAACTTGACAACACAGGTCTCCAAATTTCCAAAGGGCCATCGAGGAAGGCCACATATCTACCAATATACAAAATTATGTGGTAACCCACCGTAAGCATATATGATCGGAACCCGCTACACCCCCCCATTTCGCGAGCGCATTACACACATGGGGCACATCGCATCCATCCATAGTATGTTCCTCAGCTTTCATTCAACTCATAAACTGTCTGAAAATCGATAGGCTTGTCACCGTAGACCTCATAACGCCACCACTACACGCCGCCGAAAATTCCTCTTACGGCGGGTTAACCCACCGTAAGATTAGTAGAATAGGCACAAAGAAACCCCGAGCCGGGATCACGGATTCAACAAATTCATTCGTGGAGAAAATTGACGGAGTCTCCCAATCGAGATCACCACCAGGCGAAGGCAATCCCGCAGCCGACTGAGCATCGGGCACGGCTGCCACCCCCATGATCGAGATGCAAAGAATGAGGGAAAGGATGAAAGGAATTCCCCATGGCCCAACCGTGGCAGGAAAGCCCCTGGGCGGCATCCCACAACCGTAGGTCCTCTGCTCGTCCACGGGTGGCCCGGAAACATGATTGGCCGACGGAGGCGAACCCCGCGGCTTCAGCCGGAAGCTGCCGTCGGCAAAGTCCTCGTAGTCGTCGGTGTCGTAGCCGGTGAGGTCAACCGGCGCGATGGCGGCGTGGTTGACAGTCTGAACGAACCCAGGGAACTCACCGTCCGTCGTGGCAGTCACCCGCGCCGATTGAAGCGGCACGGGCTTCACATCCTCCTCCTGCGAGACAGGTATAGCAGGGGCCGGCACGGCGGATGCCGATGCCGCCGCACCACCTGCCGGAACCTGCTCCTCCGGCATGTTCCCCGCTGCCGCGGGGCCGCACACCAGAGCCGATGCATGCGGCTCGAGAACCGCCCGTGGTGGGAAGGATGCGTGGGTGTAGTGCACCTTGCAGTTTGCCGCGGCATGGACCTCCGCGGCGAGATCGTCCAGCCGCTGATGAATGTCGTCACCTGCGGGCTCGTCAGCAGGCTGCTGCGGCTCTACCGTGAAGCCGTAGGCGGACACGTCGATCCCGCCCACCGCACCCGCACAGAGTACCGCAGGCGGCCCGTACGTAGATGCCGCATTGGCAAACGCCTCAGCCCCATCATCCGCCGCCTGCTGGAACAGGGCACACATGGCCAATGCACGCACCCCCTCCGCGTCCTCCTCGTCGATGGGAATGCAGAATGCCGCGGCCGAGTGCGGGGGATGCTGACGCCCGCCCAACGGACGGTCGCGGTAGAAGTGGTACTGCTCACCTTTTCCCGCCTTCTTGCACCTCCCGCAAAAGGGCTTCGCCTTCTGGTCGTCACGGTCGAAACCGACCGCAGGCAACGGGTGCGTGCCGACACGGAATCCCCGCGCTGCGTACCGCGCTGCTGCTGCTGCCGCTGCTGCTGCGCCGGTGGCGCGTCCGCACCGCGTTGCTGCCGTAGCAAGTCCTGAAGCTCGTTGATCTTGTTGAGAAGGGCGCCGTACTCGGTGCTGGAGAGCTGCGCAGAGATGCCGCTCTTGCCCGAGACTGCCTTCCCCGCGCCCGTCTGCGCCCAAGCCTGATAAATCTCCACCACGAGGGAGCGGAGAGACGCCAAGGAGACATGCGCGAGATCGGCCGCGAGAGGATACCGCACCTTGACCGCGGTGTAAAACACCGGGTCTAGTCGGTTGTACAGGGAGAGCTTCCTGGTCTCCTCGGTGGGTGTCCAGTCCGTAGCTTTGTTATCCCGCACCAGACGCTGTTCCCGAGCCAAGATGGGCTGCGGGTCAATGTCTGCGGGATAACGCAACGCGGCGTGCTCCTCCTGGTGCGACTCACGTAGCGCCACCGGTACACAGCCCTTGATGATGTCCACCAAGGCTCGCCGTCCATCACGGTCAGGCGAGGCGTCGGTGCCAGTCAACCAGACGTAGGCGTTGCTGTGCTTCTCGATAACCAGAGCCAGAACGTCGAAGAGCACGCAAGCCGTTGACCTTGGTCACCACACGAGCCAGAGGGTCGTCGAGGTCAAAGGATGCCAGCTCCAGTCCAGCCGAATGAAACTCCATACGCAGCTGCACCACCAGCTCGGAGAGGAGGCCAGCGTCGTCCGTACCGCGGAAGTGGTGCTTCTTGTCCCCAAGGACATCCTCGCGGACACCCTTGGCCCATTGGCGGTGTAGACGCGCTTTGTAGATGTCGTCAACCAGCTTGCTCTGCTCCTGTAAGTACTTCCTGGTCGCCACGTCTGCATCCTCGTTGGAAGTCGGAGCGGGGGTCGGAACAGTTGGCGTACGCACCGTCGGACTGTTCCGAACCCCGTCTAATAGCCTCAGTGAGGCGTCGATGTCACTGTCCCTGTCCAGGGACTTCTTCGCTCGGGTCAACATACCCATACTCTGAAAAGCCAGAGGGGAGGTGGTACGCAGTCGCGCGGTTGGGTGTGGTAGCGGGAAAATGGTAATGGTCAGCAGCGGAGAGGAGCTAAGAGAGTGGAGCGGCGAGGGGCACTCGAAGATGTCGTCGAAGTCGAAGGTGTCGCGAACACCAACCCAGAAATAAACAGTAACCAGCAGGGCCAGTGCCGGTGCAAAACTGGATCCGAACATTGCTAAGACTAGTCCGTAACGAGGCGCGGTCCCCATGGCCGCCACTCCCAGTTGCTTACCGCAAACAATTCATACCATAATTCCTAGTCGCACCCAAACGCGCCCGCGCGCACCACCTCTCCAAGCGGCCGTTTAGCCAATCATGGCCAAATCGGCAAGTGGAATAAAAGCGTGGATGGGGCCACGACCTACTGGAATATCCTAGTTCACTAGATATCAGAAACTCCCGAACTGTGTGGATAAACTTATAAGATAAATAAACCCTAAGCTAGATATACCCGGAACGGTCTCGGACGGTTTCGGAGTCTAGCCTACCTGTGACACAGCGTGTGTCACAGCACGTCGAACCTATAGATCAGTCAGCAGTCCAGTGTTGGTCCTAGGAGTCTGTCATAGGGGCCTGACCGGGACTCCCAGTCAGGGCTGCCTATATGGCTACTACCCGATGGTCCTTACGGTAGGACCTAGAACGCTGTAGGTGTGGGATATATAGTGCGAGAAAGACAGATCCGCTGTCCGGCTAAGCTCGCTGAGCATCAAACTGATAAAACCCATAAACAGTGTCTGGCCGAGGCTTTATGCTCTCGGAAACCCAGACAGTGAAGCAAGACTGTACTATTGTACTGTACTACTGTACAGTACAGTGCTAGGATGTCACGGACACGATACGGAAGCAGGGTCAGGCTAGGGGCTAGTCAGAGCCCATAATAACTAAGCCTAAACCCGAAGTCCAGCACACCACCCGTGGGTGTGACTACCTAGCAAAGCAGGTACAGGATATACAGCCACGAGATAATAAACAAACACCTAACATTCACTTCGGTGGAAACCGGTCACTTCTAGCTGGGTGCCGGGGTCTTGACCCGGTCACCCCACTACTGGGCTAAAGCTAATCAAGCTGCCAGGACAATCGAAGTAAACTCAGCCACCTTGAGGCTGGTCAGCAGAGCTGAGTTCAGCGGTCGGGATGTAAGCACGGAAGAATCCCGAAGTGAATTGTAAGCTGTCTGTTGCAAATTGAGCACCACCAGGCCCAAGTGGGCAAGGTGGATCCACAGCAGAAGGTAAAGCAACTGAAGAACTGAGACAAGCAGAACCCCACGGCGGTGTGAGCATTGAAGAAGGAGACAAAAGAACCCCATCATCTGGCGGCCAATCACGGATGCCTGCAGCACCAAGTGGTGGAATCGAAGCAAAGAGATCTCCAGTAGACCGACGGACGGTGGCTCCGGGCTCAACCAGGCCCCTGTCACCACCGCCCACGGCAACCAGAGATGCCGTAGCGCTGGCCAGCAAGGAACAACAAAGCATCGAAGACACCAATGCACATCGGAGAAAGCTCGGAGGAGTCCGTGGACGGTACATCGGAGTCAGACTGCCACTGGCCGCTGGCGACGCTCCCCCGTCAGAGTCATGCTCAAGAGTGCCGAAGGAGCCAAAAGCCACTCGCTGCCCGCCGTCAGAGTCATTGTCAGAGCCCTGGTCATTGTCAGAGCCTTCAGAGCCAATGTCAGAAGTCTCAATCCTCATGCCAGCAAACAGCGGAGCCGGTGCAGAGTCGCCAAGCTGGAGTGGCGGGACAGAGCCAGGCAAGCCGAGAGAGCCAGGGACAGCCACTGGCGGGCCATGAGCCGCAGGCACACCACCAACCACGAGCGCAGAGGGATGCCGAACCGCAGGCGGCGGCGGAATCGAGCCCCGTGTACCCGAGTGGAATGTGGCCAGACCAAACTGAGCCATGCCGTCCTCGTCAGCCGCCGCATCCTGAGCGGAAGCCGCCGCATCCTGAAAGTGCCGCAGAGATGTGGGCTCAGCCGGCACAAAAGAATGTGCCGACAGCTCGACCACCTCCGGGCGACCCTCCATCGCGCAGAGCGACTCGAAGGCATGTTCATCCCCAGCGTCATAGAAACGCTGGAAACGAACAGCCAAGCAGTCAGTCTCATAGTTCTCAACTGCACCACAGTAGTGGGCAGACTGAGGACCGCCGTTGGGGCATTCAGCATGCCAGTGCTTCAAACCACTTTGTGCACACTCCGCATTTCTGCAGTGGGGCACGAAGGCACCGCTCTTCTTGTCAAACGAGACAGGAGGAGCGGTGCCAAGTGGCTTAACACCAGCACGATGATGCTTAGCAGCAGAGCGGGTAAGGTGCTTGCCCGCAGGCGGTGCCCCTTCCCGCTTCTGCCGCTTTAGGTCACGAATGCCCTGCTGCATGCGCTCCAGCTGCTTCTGCAGACTGGACAACGCCGCAGCCAGGTCAGACGCGCCATCGCCGAATGACAGAGCAGAGACACGGGTGTCAGAGACTTTCAGGCCGTGGCGGAACTGCTCCCGCACACGAGCCTGAATAGTCAAGAGAGACACGCCCTGCCGCTGGTCAGCTCGAGCCAAGGAATTAGCCAAGTCACGGTACAACGCCGAATTGCCGAGAGCCTTTAGAAACTGCCGCTTCACCGCGTCCTCTGGCAAGTTGTGGGAACGCTGAACGTCCCGCAACAGGCCATTGAATTCACGGATGCCACGGTCAGGATCTTCGCTGCTGGGGATGCGAACCGCCAGCAACGACTCAAAAGAGTCAAAGGGCTCTGAGCGTTCCTGGAGCATGCGTACCACCTCAAGGGCAGCACGCTTGCCATCTCCAGGAACGTCAGACCCAGAGGCCTCAAGCCAGTCACGAGCAGGCGAGCCAGGGCGAGCCAGAAACGTCAGAGCCGAAAGCAGCAACTCGTTGCCCTCATGCCTAGCCGCAACAGTCATGTCAGTCAGGTCAAAGAGGGGAGCAAGTGCCTGCGACTGGAGAAGAAATTGTGCCCGAAGCTCATGCATGATCTGTGAAAAAATGTCGACTGCGTCGGACTCTGTACCAGCGAAGCGGTCTGATTTGTTTCCGAGAATTTTCGTGGCAACGATTTTCGCAACCTTTCTGTCAAAATTGTCGCGAGCAAGCTGTTGACATTTGTCGAGAGTCTCCCTCGCAGCTGCGGTGGTCGGAACTGGCAGCTGCGGGGTGTGTGGTGTCGCAGTGTGCTGCGCACCCACATCATCAAAAATCGTCTCTAATCTACGGACGCGTGACCGCGTCATTCTATTTGCCGTGGTAACCATGATAGAGAGACAGCGGAAGGTTGAGCTAAGCAAGGGTGGTGGTACAAAATTGTCACGGCGGCCAGATAACCCGTAGAAGCCTCAGCACAACAGATCGAGATTCACAGGTCGTGAGCGGAAAATGAGAGCGGCCAAAATGTACAACGCGTGGAGCGACCTCGCCAGGGCCAGTGGCGCACGATGCAAATAAACCCTCGCTGCGACGATACTGCCGTAAAAAAAACAATCCGTCAACTGCCGATCTCCTGCACAGCGAAGGCGAGCACAACGTGTGCCGCCATCACCGCCATGCTAAAAGGCCATACCGCGAGAACAATACACCACCGCCCAAGTGGGCGCTCAACCCCTCCTACGTCCTACTTAGCCGAACATGGCAACAGCAAGGCGCTACGCCATCATCAGAATCACCGGAAAGCCGGTGCGGGCCATAACCTGCGAGAAAGACAGATCCGCTGTCCGGCTAAGCTCGCTGAACATCAAACTGATAATCACATAAACAGTGTCTGGCCGAGGCTTTATGCTCTCGGAAACCCAGACAGTGAAACAAGACTGTACTACTGTACTGTACTACTGTACAGTACAGTGCTAGGATGTCACGGACACGATACGGAAGCAGGGTCAGGCTAGGGGCTAGTCAGAGCCCATAATAACTAATGTGGGATATGTAGTGCTGACTATATACTGAGGTGGTGAAAACTCAGAATGCTTACACTTCAGATAACATGAGAAGTCAAGTTAGATTGAGTGTCGCTCGGCTTAAGCCCGAAACCCTGAACCTGTGACAGCCGTACTGTACGGAGTACTAGTACAGACAGAGGACTGTGACACACACGGGGTGTCACATCCAGCACACCACCCTGTACTATTACGGAGGAAGAGTTAGGGTGGAACAGGACAGTTGTTGTTAGGTGAAACAAAACACACCATCTCAAGCGGTGGAAACAAATTTCTAGTGGGGGCCTGTGCTCTTGGCCAGGGCGGTCCCAAATCTCTAGCTAGCACTACACACTGAAGGCTACTGTGCCTGTGATACAGATCTAGTGGTGCTACTAGGCTTCTGACAGTAACTCTAGCCACCTTTAAAGTGGTCCACAGAGCAGAGTTCACAAAGATTGTAGGTGTTGTAGTTCTCAAATTGGAAGTCCAGATTGCAGATGCCGAAGCCGTCAGAGTCCAGATTGAAGATGTTGCAGAAGTCAGTCGGTCCAGTGTCCAGAAGGTCGGGGTCAGTGAAGTAGCCCACTGTGCCATTCTGACAACCCGAGCAGTCACCGTACACCACCGACGGTGGAGCAATCTCCACATCACAAAGTACAGTGGCGGTGACGGTGTCGATCATGGCGATGCTCACACACAGAAACAAAGCGGGGATAGCTGCTGCCGTGAGGAATGCGCCGATTGAAGGTGTTCGTACACCACCAACCCGTGGAGCGGGTGGTGGGACGGCATTATGCAAGTCCCCGTCGTCAGACTCCGTGTCAGCCACGCTGGCCGAATCATGCGTGGAAGGAATGTACGGAGGCAGGGGGTTGAAGGATTGAAGTGAGACCTGCGGCTCGGGCTCGAAGAAGCCCAATTTTACAGACATGTTGTCCATAAAGGACTGCTCGAAGGGCGGCTCACCGTCAGCGAACTGCTTCGGGTAAATTAACGCGTCCTCTTCGGTCTCGATTGCCACTTTCGGCTCATGCTCCACGACGGCATCGTCGATCACGGAGGGCGTGGCCGAACCGAAGTGGACCATCGGGAAGTGCTGAGTGTCGGACTCGGCACCACCAGCCACCTGCTTGAGCTCGCGGAGAGCGGTGCGTGCCTCGTGCACGCGGGTAGCAAGGAGTGAGGGTTGGGCGGGCGTCAATCCCGCGTACTGTGCTCGGAGGCCCACGTCAATGTCCTCGGAGAACGTGAAGGGCTCCTCGTCCTGCCGAACCAAGGGCTGATCATGTTGTGCACAGAGTCGAGCAAAGGCGGTGTCGTCTTCAGTGTCGAACGCGGTCTGGAAGGCGGACACGAGGCCGTCGGCGTCGTCGGCTTGCTCAATCACGCACTCGTCGCACTTGATGTCCGCGGTGGGGCAATTCGCGGAGTCATGCCAAAACCCCGGAGGGCATCGAACACACTCCGGAACGAAGGCCTTGGAGAGGACGTGGAAGGAGACGGAGTGCATGCCGTAGCTCTTCTTGTCGCCGTTGTGGCGTCGGACGCCTTGCGGCCAATTCCCGTCCTTGGGAAGGGGCGAAGCGGCGAAGCGGTGCTTCAAATCACGTCTTCGGCCATGAAACTTCCCATCCACCCGACGGTTCTGGCGGTCACGCCAGGAGGAGGGTGGAAAATGCACACCTGGCTTGCCAGTAGGCTTGCCCGTAGTCGGAGCCGGCCACCTAGTCGTCGTCTCGTCGTGCGCGTCCTCGTCGGAGAGCGTCGCAAGAACCTTGTTGGCGGCGTCGATGTGGAACTGAAACTCCCGAATCAGGGCCTTCACGTCAACGTCGGACGGGTGGCCAGAATACAGGATGTTCTTGTCCGTGAGGGGCACGTGCTTCCGCTTGCCGGCGTTGGCGTCCCAAATCTCGAGGACGTGGGCGTAGATGTCCTCAAGGTCCACCTTGGCCAACTCAACGTCGAGCCGAAGCGGTGTGATGACCTTGTCGTAGAATTCGGTGTCGAGTGAAGCCAGAAGCTGTTTCTTCGCCATCATCTCGTCGAGAGGTCCAGAAGGTCCGTTGCCAATAGCCGTAAGGCAGGCGTCAAAGTCCTGGATAAGTGGATCGGGGTCCTTCTCGGAGTTGAAGAAGATAGAGCAAAGCTCCTCGTAGTGCCCAAGAGGTCGGCGCCACGCGAGGGATCAACCTCTTGGTGACCTCGAGGAGGGCACGCTTGCCATCCTGAGGCGAAGCCCGTCCCGAGGCATCAACCCAACGCCGCGCGGGTGAATGTGGAGAGGTCAACGATGTCAAAGTGGAGAAGAGAATAGCGTTGAAGATGGCGTTGACCTCCTTCGTCGCGTCCGCTAGATCAAAAAGAGCGGCGTTGGTGGGGTCTTTCTGCTCGAACGCGCGCTGCAAGGACTTCACAATGGACGTCCAGAGCGTGTTGCGGTTCGACTCATCGCCTCGGAAGGTCTCGTCCTTGGAGCCCAAGGCGTCGCGAGAGATCCTCTTGATGATGTCCACGTCCCAAGTGGAATTTTGGATGGCCGTAGCACGAGTCCGGTCCGCAGCCGTGAGGGCAACACCGGGAGAATCCGGTGTCGGCCTATAATAACGAGAGCCGACGTCGCGTGAAAAAATCGTGTCTAGTCTAATGCGGTTGTTGGCCCCCAAGGGAGGCGTGACGTGAGAATTCACACTCATATTGAAGATCCAGTAGGTGGGAGCGTCGGGGTAGAGGGCCGATGTCGGAGAATACAGAAAGACGGTCGAGAGCCGTAAAATGCAGTGCCGGAACGGATAATTAAGGAGCCGTAACTGTGAAATTGCAAGATCGTAACGCGGCGGCCAAGGAAACTCACGACAAAAATTGATCAAGTTCTAGTCGAGTGAAATCCAACGCGGACAATACAAAATAATCCCAGGTAGGCGCACGCTGCAGCGATACCAAATCAATCCGCCCGTAAACTAGCTCTCGACCGCAACTGCGAAAATCACGACATCAAATTGGGCCCCCAACGCCCCACCAAGCGGAGTGGCTTAGCCACTCATGCAATCAAAAGTAGTGGAAGGTGCCTGGCGCACCATAACCTGTGGGATATATAGTGCTGACTATATATTGAGGTGGTGAGAACTCAGAATGCTTACACTTAAGATAACATGAGAAGTGAAGTTAGATTGAGTGTCGCTCGGCTTAAGCCCGAAACCCTGAACCTGTGACAGCCGTACTGTACGGAGTACTAGTACAGACAGAGGACTGTGACACACACCGGGTGTCACATCCAGCAGTAGGTCCTACCATAAGGACCACTTTTTCAATAATTTTTTAAGGTATCCTATTGGTATCGTGAATGGCTACCCTCCGGTTTATGGCATATTTAGGACCTGAACTCAGTCCCCTCTTTCCCACTTGCCGAGTTTTAACCCAAGCGGGATGCTACACTACCCGTATTAGGCACGGGTAGCGTAAAAAATCGTCGAGAACTTTTCTAAAGCCAAAAATCTCTTAAAATAATAGCACATCTTTCATAATTTTTCGCCGACAGACTATGGAGGCTGAGCATGCGTCCAATGATCCAGTAGCACCGTAGCATTATATACAATCATGTTTAGAATAGAGCACAAGTCGATAACCTCATAGCGGACATCTAGCTGCACCCCAATCAACCTGTCCCATCATTTTTAGTCAAATGTCATAAAATTTAAGAGTCAATTTTGGCTTTGGTCCGAAGTCGGGGATGCTATATTGAATGCGCACATGCCGCTTACACACTATTACCTCGCTATTGTCGCCATATAGACACAATAATTGAATTTTCGAGCCATCTACATAGGCAGAATGTGCGATATTTTGGCGTGTATTCATCGTTGAGCCGGACGAAGGGCATTATTATTTTGGGCGATTTAGTGCCTTTTCCAGCTTTGACAGCCAATGCTGCTTCAACCACTATTTTGAGGGCCAAGATGAACTCGGATGGAATTTTTGACAAGACACTACGGAAAGAGCAGCTCGAGAACTTGACGACACAGGTCTCGAAATTTTCGTAGGACCTATTGTGAAGCGGATAGCCGGGCTTAAATGTAGGTCCTTATGGTAGGACCTAGCTTTTTTTTGCTGAAATTTGAAAAAAAAAACACCACCAAAGCGTGCGCAATTTAAGCACTCCAAAGGTCACCCTATGCATGCACCCACAACTTGAAATATTCATTTGACTCATAAATAGGATGGGTGATCGCACGTTGAACCAATTACGTGATGTTTATGCGAAGAAACCACATTTGCACGTAGGTCCTTATGGTAGGACTTTGAATTTGGGTAGTAGCCATATACAGATTTCAGCACAGCCCCAATATTCAAATGGAATCTTCCGAACTTGGGAAAATGCCAATGCCCTGTGATCCAGCCCTGAACACGTGGCATTGACGACTTTGACCCGAAGTTGGGTCAAAGCCGACAACGCCTGCGAAATGCTGTGTCGTGCTCTGCCTAAAAGTGTTCTAATGCGTGTCTGAGACAAATACATTATGCAAACAGAACATACACGGCAAAAGCATGGCCGGGATCTCCGCGGTGCACGGTGATGGGCGAAAAAAACCAAAGCCCCGGATCCCACACAAGACGTCGGAACAAAAAAAACATACAAGATGAAAACAAACGAATGAGATACAGTACACACGCGTAAGCGAGTGCATACAGAATGCGGCACACAAGTTGAGCAACAAACACATTGGGCGCGTGTGTCACAAGGGGGATGCGCGGATGGCACATGGGGCATACGGCGGGGGGGATCGGGGAATGAGGGAAAACACACAAGTCATCTGAAAACGTACAGTGACATGAGGGGCACACACACGAAAGTGCATATGAAACTAAATTGGTATGCAAGGATGCAGCCAGGATCTCGTAGGCGAGCGTTGAGCGTGGAGTCGGTCGAAGATGAACACAAGCGGAAAGGGGTCGACTAGTCGAAGGTCATCATGCGGTCGAGCACTGATCGATCCTGCATGTAAGCAAAAATTTAGTCATGCATACACATATCGATGCATACACGCTTAACGTCAGTCGCAGAAACATTATGCACAAAGATATTCATAGCAGGCAGGGTCACAGCAGCAGGGTCACAGCAGGAGGTGCACGGGAAGATGCAAACAAGAAATGAGCTTGAAATTGCATCAGAACTCCCCTTTGGGTTAATTTCGAAGTTCGAAGCATCGATCTTAGAAATCCAGCTCTCTAGGCATTGATTGGCAGTATCTTTTTTACTATGACAGACGACTGAAAACTCGAACGATCTTGAAAATCTGTTTTTTGAGTTTCCGATTGGCTAGTATTTTATAATGTGACTCGTGATCGAAAAGACGATCGACTGCGTTGATGACAGACGGTCATCGTAGACATCTTCACCGTTCGCTTCGCCGTTCGCTAACGCGACGGTACAGATCACCGTGCGCTGACGCGCCGGTCACAAAACAGCCTGAGGTAGGATAGATTGTGATGACATGACATGACATTGACATGACATGACATGCCATGACAGCGACAGTCGACACTGATGATGATGGCACACCGATGACGCTGCAAGCAATATTTGAGCAATATATCGCGAGTTGTGATGACGTGGCAGAGTCGAGAAATATTGTTGCAAAGCATATTTCATGACGTGGCTCTCACATGATCCCTTCGATTAATCGAGGGCTGATGTGTCACAAATATATCATGAAGAGGAGCTAATTAGCCCCAATATCACTGTCGCTGACGCTCCCTCAGGTGATATTGGGGCTAATTAGCACCTCTTCATACTATGTATTGAAAGGGGCGGCCTATACAGTAAACACTCAGTATTAAGGAATTCACCGTTATTAAGGAATCAGCCAGCGTTTGGGGGGGGTCACGATTTTAGTGATTTGGCTGGCTGGACCAAAAGAAATAAGGAAGAGGTCCGAAATAAGGAAGGCCGTCGCTGGCTGGCATGCTTTCGGCAATCTTAAAATAAGGAATTGACGCTGGCATAGCTTGACGCGGTGCACATGGCTTTAGGCTAATTATTGCACATGGCATTAGGCAATTGCAGGCAGTTCTTCGTAGTGAGACTGTGATAGTATGCCGTCCTTCATGTCCGTGTGAAGCTCTCTAAGCTGTTGCCTACTCGCTGGGTCCATTTTATCACTTCGAAAAATCAGCACACAGTTTTCTCGAAAATTTCAGTTTGTAAGGCTGAGGAAGATAACGAATGGCGCTGGCTGGCTCATGGATCGCGTTCCTTCTAATGAACGAATTCATTAGCACGCTGGCGCGGCGGGGGGGTCACGATTTTAGTGATTTGGCTGGCTGGAGCCGGATCTCTGTTTCATTAAATATGAGTGTTTACTGTATATAAAGAATACAAACAATGCAGTGAAAGAATAAAAACAGAGGCGGACCTGGCCGTGTCATCGTTATCGTTTGGCGATCGTCAGATCGGACATTTGTTCGTGTCACCCGTTGGGATTCGATTTTTGTTTGTTTAAGTAAGTAAGGTAAGGTAAGGTAAGGTAATTTGCTTTGGTCCTAGAACATACAAAAGAGCAGAGGTTACTAAGTATACAAGCCAGCGGTCATTTTCCAAGACGATTTATAATTAAATCCGGTTTTTTTGGTGAATCAAAACCTTGCGCAGACTTTATTGGAATATCCTAGTCCAAAGATATCAGACAGTCAGTGAACTCAATATAGATAGACTCTCATAAGAAATAAACCCTAAGCTAGATATACCCGGAACGGTCTCGAAGTCGGAACCTGTGTCTAAGTAGTCGCGTTTGCGGTGACGATTAGTCGCGCGATTAGTCGCATTTTGGGGTGTTCACGATTAGTCGCGACTAACGTTTAGACCTTAGCACTGTGGGCGCATCTAACCGCTCCCGAGACATACGAATATCTCATACGCATATGCAACATATTTTGAGCAGCTCACAGTGCGCCGTTACCTCTAGCGGAAACGCGGATGGCAACCGCGTCCACATTTCCGCTAGGATTTATTCCATCCGCGCTCTCGCCTGCAAGCGAGTATGCGCATGGGATGAGGGGAGCGTTAGCAAAAATAGTATTTCGTTTGCGTTATCTTTCCGGAATAAATTGCACAGAGTGAACAGTCAGCCACACATTTCGCAGTGGGCTGACGCGTTCATTTGGGTAAAGCGGGCAGAATTTCAGGATTTTGAAACCTCCAAAGATGCGATATACGTTATCATCCTAGGCGAAACGGGTACCAACCCACTCAGTATGAATATGTGATAATATTTAATAGCAATAGGATACTTAGATTAATACATAATCTTAGAGATCTTTACTTCACTGGGCGGGGCACACTGCGGGGGGGGGCAAGCGTTCCGGCTTGCTTAAAATTGCATATTTAACAAATAACAATTAAGCAAGGAGATTGTACAAAACGACAGTCCATTGCAACCAGCAGAGGTCAGACAGACACAGAGGTCATGGTCAGACGCAAGCACGCAACGCGAAAAGCCACCGACACGTGACTGTGAAACGCAAGATTAAACAAAGATATTATACAAAATTTATTGAACGGTTCAGATGGAGTGATTTAAGTCCTAGAATTACGGGGCTGTGGGGCATGCGTGGAGTCTGCCACGTCATAACTTTAGGATGGGACGCAATTTTCGTGACCAAGATCTTCACGGCATCTTTATATTTTTTATTCCCTGCATCGCGGCCAGATTATTGGTTTAAAATTATGCAACAGTTTTTCATTGGATCAGATGAGTGACAAGGCAGTTTTTCTCGACAGAGGTCGCGATAGCCTATGGGGTCACTTCACGTGTACTCGTACTCCAGACCAGTGCAGAGTAAATCTACGGTCGTGACGATTTTACCGATAGACGATTTCGCAATCTCGCAATTCTCTCGCGACTCGCGTTTTCAGTTCGAGGTTTCAAGTTACAATTATTGTTACAGGTTGAGACTTATATAGGCGGTAACGATTAAAACCCCCTCGCTTACAGCACCCCAAAAAAAATTCGGGTGAAAAAATCCTTGAACACACGTATTATTTTGACATGTTCGCACCGGAATATCAAAAAAAAAAATCTCACACTTTTGTCTCAAATCGCCTCCGCGTTAGCCATACCTTGATACGACTTACACTGCATTCTGGGAAAATCAGAAGACGCGTCTTCTGAACGTCTTCTGAACGTCTTCTGAACGTCTTCTGGGGTCCAGAAGACATCCAGAAGACATCCAGAAGACGTCTTCGGCGCGTCTTCTAATGTCTACCATCTTCTGGTTTCCAGAAGACGTCCTGAAGATCTTCGGGGAAGACATCCAGAAGTTATCTTCTGGACGTCTTCTGCATGTCTTCTACATGTCTTCTGAATCCCGGAAGACGTCTTCTTGATATCTTTTGGGCGTCTTCTGTACATCTTCCCCGAAGATCTTCTGGACGTCTTCTGAAACTCAGAAGATGATAGACATTAGAAGACGCGTAGAAGACGTCTTCTGGATGTCTTCTAGATATCTTCTGGAACCCAGAAGACGTCTAGAAGACATCTTCCGGAATTCAGAAGATGTACAGAAGTCATGCAGAAGACGTTCAGAAGATATCTTCGGGACGTCTTCCCGGAAGATCTTCTGGACGTCTTCTGGAACTCAGAAGATGGTAGACATTATAAGACGCGCCGAAGACGTCTTCTGGATGTCTTCTGGATCCCAGAAGACGTCCAGAAGACATCTTCCGGAATCCGGAAGATGTACAGAAGACGTCCAGAAGATGTCTTCTGGATGTCTTCTGCAACTCTACCAAAAGTCGCTATACGTATGCGTTCAGGTTACACGCATGCAGTTCGCTGGCAGGATGATACAAATGGAACAAAGAAGGTTGCAGCACTCAGGTTTATTTACAAAGCTATTTATTTACATATTTACTGTTTCAATCTTCAGCATCGTCTTCACTATCACTAGAAAGGATTCCGTCCCCCTTCGGAGACCCCGCTTCGGAGTTGGTGGTTTCGTATGCCCGATGCAAATTCTCCTTGAAGATGGGGCGGAGGTGGCTGGTGGGAACCACCAGGCTCCACTTTGACTTGTCCCCGAAGGGGTAAGTCTTCTCCTCCATCGCAGCCAGAAGTTGGGACCCGAGGCCACCCGGCCCGGCGATCTTGTCGTTCGCCTTGAGGGCCTTGCCGTACAACTTCTCCATCCCGACAAAGGCCATTTGCATGCCACTTTGCCAGGCGGAGAAGAGCAACGGGGCGTTCTCAAAGGCTACGTCGTCCTTGTCGACGGCCAAAGAGAGCACCTGGGTGCAGTCACACAAAAGTTTACGATCAGCTGCAAATGTCACTTACGTGATTAAAGAAACTAAATACATATCCAGAAGACGTGCGGAAGATACCCAGAAGACATATGTGATATCTTCTGGATATCGTTTATTCAAGGGTTGTGCTTGCAGAACCATACCTTGATGCCACAATAGTCGCCATTCAAGTGAAGGACGGTGGCCGACTTCTTTTTCGCTGTAGCCGACTTCAGGCCATGGGCGGCCTGAAGTGGTGAACCGGCTGTGTGCGTTATCACCCCCGTGAGAAGGGGCATGTCCGCGGTCCATGTCGCGGACTTCCCCTTCTCGTGGTAGTATCCCGTGGGGCGTATCTCCGGATCGTTCACCAGATCCTCGACCACGCAGTACAACACCACGTGGTTACTTACCTCAAACCCCTCTTCAGCCTCCTCCTCCGCCACCGCCTTCCCCTTCGCCTTCGGGTCCACCGATGCCGCCTTCCCCTTCGCCTTTTTGTCCTCCGCCACCGCCTCCGCCACCTTCCTAACCTTATTAGAGCTGCCCGCCTTTTTTCCAGCTCCTCGATCTGCGTCTTTGTCTCCAACTCGACCTGCAAGCATGCCGCCACTGAAACAGGCATATGTTAGTATGTTATACCAGAAGACACTCAGAAGACACTCACAAGACACTCAGAAGACACTCAGTCATACTTGCCTATTAGCTAAGCCCTATTAACTAAGGAAGAGGTGCAGAATACCCTCAGAACGTCTCTGAGGTGTCCTGGTGACGTCTTCTTGGCGAGACAGCAAAACAGGTGAAACAGAAATTAATTAAACAAATTAACGTACCCATCTCATCCTTCGCCTCACCGTCCAAGGCCTGGGTGGGCAGCTCGTGCAGCACCAACCCGTCGATGCTGAGCAACGCTGCCTTTTTTTGCTCGTGCGATGGGTACTTGGATCGGGCGTCGGTCTCAATGACCAACGCCTGAATGGCGTCCGTGTGCTTGCGGTAGTATGGGTGGGCGGTCCGGGAGGCGTGCCAAACCCATTTTCCCTTTTCGGTGCCCCTCCCCGACACACAGGTATACACTCCATACCTCCAAAAAATTCTAAAATCGCAAATCATGTTCCTGAGGCGCCTGCCCACATCACGAACGTCGTGATCGTCGCTGCAGGCCAGGACTTCCTCCCTGAAGGCCGCAGCCGCATGCGCTTGGTCCGATACGTTAAGAATCGGGTCCAGCCGCCCGTCGCAAACCCGCTCCACCATGATGCGGGTGAAGTCCGCTTGGAAGTGGAGCACGCCCGTCTTGGACAACTTCTTCTTGGACTCCCCCCGCTGGTTTCCCCCACCGCCTCCGCTCCCCTCCTCCCCATCCCTTGCTACGAGCCACTTGATGAAGTTTTCGTCGCTGGCGTCGCCTCCCACCGCCGCGACGAACGACTCAAACTTCTCCCGGAGTAGGTCACCCTCCTTCACCCCGATGGCATTCTTTCTTTTCAAGGTATTAGACATTTTGTTTTCTGAGTTCTTTAAAAAGTCAAACTGTGCTGGAAGAGCGTAAACGGGCACTTTTTAGCGCCGCAAAGATGCCCGGAAGACGGGCAGGAGGTCTTTCGGGCGTCTCTGGCGCATCCCGTTCCGTACCCCGGTGATCGTACCGGTATCGATACGACACCAACGTTCAAGCTAACATTCAAACAGTGCCGTCAATCAGCGAGCCCCTTTACCTATCGCGTCGGATCGGTCGAGTGAACTCTAGATGGTTTTTGACGGGCGGATTTTTCGGGTTTGCTATCGTACAGTCACCACGTCTCACGCGACTCACTGCGCGCGTGATCGACTCTTCGACCGTTGCTAGGAGCGATGGTGCTCTAAAACAAGAGCAGTTTCTTCTACCAAATTAGGCGGCCGTTTTAACTTAGTAACTTGGTACGTTTGACCCTCTCCCGAACAAACCACTTGTTTTTTGCAATTCTACCTTCACAGTACGGTTTTGCCCAATATTGCGCACCTTATATGTTTTTTTTTGTTTTTTCGCGATTTTTTTATAGTTTTTTTTTCAAAAAATACAAAAAAAAACATTCGGAAGATACCCCAGATACCTTCTGTGCATCTTGTTACCCTCCAGAGATATCTTTGAGGAAGACACGTCTTCTGGAAATCAGAAACTTGTAGAAGACACGCCGACGTTCCACCGAATGTCTTCTGAGTCCTCTTAGGTAGACGTTAGAAGACGCGTAGAAGACCCTCAAAAAAGTTAGGAAGAGTGGAAGACGCCCCGAAGAGGACTCAGAAGACATTCGGTGGAACGTCGGCGTGTCTTCTACAAGTTTCTGATTTCCAGAAGACATGTCTTCCTCAAAGACATCTGGAAGATGTACAGAAGGTATCTGGGGTATCTTCCGCAAGCACAGTCAAGAAGACGTCCGGAAGATGTCGGGAACTGTCTTCCGCGTGTCTTCCGCGTGTCTTCCGCGTGTCTTCCGCACCTCTTCTGGGTTCAGGAAGACATGTCTTCCCCGAAGATGTCCGGAAGATGTACAGAAGATATCTAGGGTATCTTCCGCAAGCACATCTAAGAAGACGTCGGTAAGATGTCGGGGAGATGTCTTCTGCATGTCTTCCGCGCGCCTTCTGAACGTCTTCTGAGTGTCTTCCGCAACTCTTCTGATATATGGGTTGCATATCGGCTGATATGTGGGCTACATATCGGCTGATATATCGGTTGGTATATAGGGTGCATATCGGTTGATATATGGGCTGATGTATGGGATGCATATCGGCTGATATATAGGGTGCATATCGGCTGATATATCGGCTGCATATCGACCGATGAAATTTGGAAATCTAACGTAAAGCAAAATGACAATAGCAGAATCTGAAATCAAGCATTCCAAAACTGAAATCTGAAATCCACCGTAGAGCAAAATCAGCCAAAACTGAAAATCGGAAATCTAGTGTGGAGCAAAATGACACATATAAAAATCTGAAATTGGTTTGTAAAATCTGAAATCAAGCATTCAAAAAACTGAAACCTGAAATCTAACGTAGAGCAAAATCAGCCAAAATTGAAATTTGGAAAATCTAACATAGAGCAAAATGACAAATGCAAAAGTCTGAAATCGAGCATTCCAAAAACTTGAAACTGACATCCAACACAGAGCAAAAATAGCCAAAATTGAAAATCGGAAATCTAACGTAGAGCAAAATGACAAATGTAAAAAATCTGAAATCAAGCATTCCAAAAACTGAAATCAGAAAACTAACGTAGATCAAAATTAGATGAGATTGAAAATTTGGAAATCTAACGTAGAGCAAAATGACATATGTAAAATTGCACTTTCGCAATTCATCATATATATCTGGAATAAGACTTTTACGTGCAGGATGAAAATTCTAGTATATCCTCACTCGTATTTGCACATCCGAAGGGCAGATTCCCTTCTAGAAATAAGGTGTGAAATTTAGCAAAAAGATAGGGTTTCAACCCCAAACCCAAACTTCAAGGTGTATATATGAACCAATATGTATCGAAAACGTGCACAATCTTTTGCGCATGATTGGATATTATGTTAGGCTTCAAATTGGTAGGTTGACAAGCTTGTCAGACGCCAAATTCGATTGGATAAAAATTATGAAAAGATCAGAGGTATTTATCACCGTCCTTCAAGAGTTGCAACCCAAAAATGGTAGGGTACCTTGTACAAATGCATTGGGTATATGCATTATATGACGATGTAAGGTACGTGGCGCATATTATTGAAGTTCATGACGGAGCTCTCGTTGGGAAGGTCATGGGGGCAAGGCCATAAGAAGATGTTGCGTCCGAACGGCACGAACACCAGACCGAAGACGCTCAAGTGTCACGAGGCGTTGAAAATGCTACAAGCAAGCAGCATGAGCGTGCTAGCGTCTTGGGATAGAGACGAGGGCTACTCGAAAAAATGCTTGAAGACTTGATCGGGCAGTTGACGGTCATAACGAAAGAGCTCACTTCGGAGCTTGTAGACTGTACGGTACGGAAGACATCTGGAAGACATCCCGAATACGTTCCGAGTACATTCCACACGTCTTCCTTAATTACCTTTTATTTGGCGATTTTGCAGGATGTTCCTAAGCTTCAAAATCTGGTGGATGAGTTCTTCAAGTCACTCGAGCGCGATGGCTCACCTGACTGGCTGGTCATCAACACGCATTTGCTTTCCCACTTCCCCGACCAACTCCTCATGTATGGTCCAATACGGGGGACATGGATGTACGTGTTCGAATCATTCAACGGGAAGATTCGAAGGTGGGTGAAGGACAATGCATATCCGGTTCAGAGTGTTATTGTGCTAGGGTAAGTCACGAGACAGTATGATGGCGCGTCAGAGCTACGAGTGACGGGTACGATGACAGTCATCAGTGACAGGCATTTATGTGACCAGATGACAAGGGGGTCTGACAGAAATGACTGACAGAAATACCTAACCCGAAAGTGAGTTTTGGTGGGAAAACCAGCAGTCAGAGAAATTGGAGGGAAAGCTGGTATGGCCTCCAATATTGCCAAGTCAGCACAGTTATAATTATTCAGAGTGATATGGAGTGGCTCGGAATATAGTGATAATATAACTGGGCTAGTCGGCAGATTCTATGATGTGACAGATCGAGTTCTCATGAAGTATGATGGGACCTGACAGGAGTCGACATCGAGTTATGTTCGAAAGTTCGAGATCGGAAACCATGGCATAAAGCAGCCGAGCAGGCTGAATGAAACAGTTTTGAATTTGTTACTGTGAACAACCACACCTGGCTGTTGTAACTCCGACATTTAAGAAAGATCCGATTCACATATATGTATCATGCTTACAGCCATACATATCTCTTGCAGGCTTGAACTAGGTTCCCTGTATTGTTAAGTAGACTTAGAAGCTCTTAGAGAGCACCCCCGAACAACTGGTATCAGCGTGGTTGCGTTAGACGCGACCTGTTAGTGCCGACTGAACTTCGGGTGTACAATTATCGGCACACGACTTCTCCGCGAGGCCTTTCCGCGGGTTCCCACGAGAATTCTGAAGACGACGACGTGAAACACGCTTAATTGCGTCCGCCTTTCGTCAGGGCTGCGAATTTCGACGGAAAATATATCATATACTGTTCCTGAATGCATATACCACACGTTCAAGTGTGATGTAATTCGTCTTTGCAGGTACCTTTCCGCGGGATCTGCCTTTTGTTCAACCGAAATCGGCGTCAATCGGCAAAAATTTATCGCCCGTACTGTGTGAGTTCACTGCCGTTTACGTGCGTTCACTCACAGCGCAATCATGGACTTTCAGCATGGAATTCCGCCGCACACGGCTGTAGCGGCTTCCACGGAGCAATCGCAGTTTCTTTCGGCGGCGAATTACTCTGAATCGCTCGACCCAAGAATTGTTTCGCACGTCTTTCCGCAATCGGCTGCGCACACACAACCTGGACTCTCGTACGTTGGCTCAACGCAGCAGCTGGATGTGAATTCTGCGTACGGATTTTTGCACGAACTGCCGCAGCGTAATTTTATGACGGCGCCGCCGCAAATTCAGCGGAATTCGTACGATTTTTCCGGCCCCCACAGTGGGTATGACGAGCGCAGCTCCAACGGTAGCCCAATTATGACAACGCCAGCCGGTCAATTTTGGCGGCCGCAGCCCCGTGATGATTTAGCTCACCAGAGGAATTTTCAACAGCAAATTTTTCTGCAGCAACAGCAGTACGGTCAGCAGCACCAACTGCCACCACGTGCCTTGTGGCCGCATACCACTCCGTTGCCAGCGGCTGCGTACGGCGTACCAATGGGGTACCCTTCTCCGGGTATGCTGTCTCCCCCGGTGCCGAATCTGTCAGTGCCTGAGCTCTCACCGTACCCCACGGCGTCCGTGGCACCGAATTTAGCCCTGTCCTATCCTGTTCCAGTGACGGAAGCAGCCGTTCAGCTACCACCTGCTGTGACACCTTTAGTGCACGTTGCCAGCGCAGGAATTACCCCCTCGGCAGGGGGGGGGGAAGTGGTGCAAGTACCACTGAGTACATTGCCCTGTGAGCCAGTAGGGGTTATTCCAGCACTGGAGACCCCTGTTCATACCCCTATTTTCACTCCGATTGCCACTAAGCTGCAGGACTTAGAACGGATGAACATGGCAGCACTGGCAGCACAATCCGTTTCTGCGACCTCCTGCCCGAAAGCGGGGAACCGGGCCTCCATATCGACCCTTTCCGCCGGAGGCTCTGGCAAAATTCCAAAGTCATCGGTGACTGGAGGTGCCACTGTTGTCACTTGCCCAATGGTGGGGGATAGGGTCCCCACGTCGACCCTTTCCGCCGGAGGCTCTGGCCAAATTTCAACGTCATCGGTGTCTGGAAGTGCCACTGTTGTTACTTGCCCAATGGTGGGGGATAGGGTCCCCACGTCGACCCTTTCCGCCGGAGGCTCTGGCCAAATTTCAACGTCATCGGTGTCTGGAGATACGGCTATTACAACGTCATCGGTGTCTGGAGATACGGCTGTTATAACGTCATCGGTGTCTGGAGATACGGCTGTCGCAACGTCATCGGTGTCTGGAGATATGGTCGTTACAACGTCATCGGTGTCTGAAGGTACGGCTGTTACAACGCCATCGGTGTCTGGAGTTACGGCTGTTACCGACACACGAACTGGCTCGACGACGACGCTGGAAGGACTGGCTGTAACCAGCGAGGGGCGCGCTGAACGAACCAGGAAGAGACCAGAACGTACTGAGCTTCTGATCCAGCGCAGCAGAGCTGCTGTCAGCCAGACTGCGACTGGTCAAGCGTCCTCTAGCTCGGCTGTCTCGGCATCCTCACCTTCAATGCCGGGACAGTCAGCAAACGCTGCTTTAGCAGCCAAGGCAGGTGTGACCCCAGTCGCCCAAGCAGGCGCAGTTCCAGCGATTCGCGATCAGAATCCCTCCCCTGTCCTGAGCGCCGGAGGCTCTGGCGAGAACCTGACTCAGCCAGCATCAGCCTTGCAACACGCGGACTTTGTATTGCCTGACCCCTATGTCTCTGCAGAGGACTTTCCAGCACTACCCCTTCCAGCGACACCGCGTCCAGCGATGGAAGCCAGAGGGGAATTGGCCAGCCGGGAATTGGTGGCTGCCCTGGAGAGAGTTGGACCGCAGCTGAAGGAAGGAGCACGGTCTGTCAGAGCTTTGAGAGAATCAGCCCGCCTCCAAGCATCAGAGCTTCCAGCTCAGCCAGCTCGGCAGGCTCAGCCAGTTGGGCAACCCTCAGTTCCTCAGGGGGGCAGGCAGAGATCGCCAGACCGAAGGAAGGATTTCCGGTCGCCAGAGCAAATAGCTCTGGACCGTGCGTACAGCAAGTGCGGGAAGGACCAGAAGGTCCGGGTGATCAGATGGATAGAGGGAACCAGCACTGCGTGGAGCGACCACAGTGGGGACAGCGCGGAATCGCAGGCTTCAGCCCCCGTGAGGTTGCAGATAGTCGCACTGTCAGCTGAGGAAAAGAAGACCCTCACGCAATGGTTCTATAATGAACCACGCACCCGGAGCGGGAAGATCATTTGGCATCCGGCCTCCCCGCAGGAGTTGGCTGTGCTACAGGCCGGAGTGACAGAAAGGGAATACAGGCGTGCCCTTAAACACGGGACTCTGCTACACCAGGAAGGGCTGCCAAGGAAACTCTTTGCAGGAGTGAACTTTGGCAGAGCACGTGTTAAGGAAAGAGGAGCGACCCCCACCCGCAACACCTTCTCAGCTCTCTCGGAACGCTTCACAGCACTCTCAGCGGCTCCAGCAGAGGCCCAGAGGCAACCATCCGTGCCGCAGTGGGAGGAAATACCCAGATGCGGATTGGCATATCCCCCTGGCTTCTCACCAATTCCTCGTTTCCCTCCCAGCAGCGACAGCAGTGGGCCCAGTGACTCCAGCGATTCTACAGTTTCCCCGGAGCGAGGCAGCCGCGGCAGCAGCAGGCGTAGAGGCAGAGGTAGCAGCAGCGGCAGCAGCAGGCGGCAACGGAGGCGGAAGAAGCAGTTAGCCAAGAAGAGGGCAGTCAAGGCAGCAAAAGGGAAGGCTGTAGATGAGGAGCCTGCCTCTCGAGTATCAGCTCTGGAGCCTGAGCTGACAGAAGGGATGGCTGTCAGAACTTTGTTCAAAGACAAGGCTCTGCGGGACCAGGCTTTTGAGTGCCTCCCAGAAGAGCGCCAGAAGGCCGTCGCTCTGGCAGCAGCTCGAGGTGAAGTGGTGAGTTGGGAAGAGGAGGGCTGGGAAGCTTTGATAGCAACCCAGAGGGAGGTTCTGAAGGGAAAGGAGGCCATCTGCGCAGTAGTCCCTTCACCCGAAGAGTCGGAGTGGGTCTGGTATGACTGGACTAAGGCTCGGCATCCCTCACTGAGTCCCGACGAGGCGTGGCGTTTAGCCATAACCACCCGATCTGAGTCCGGAGGATCCCCGTCCGTCCAAGTCTGGCAATGATGAAGCATCAGGCTCAGCGTCATCGGCTAAGGCAGCCCCACCAAGCCACGAAGCCCTGGAAGAGTGGAGAGACCCACTGGTACCCATCACTGTAGAACAGGGTACCAGGGACTACGTGAGGCGCCACGATGCTGATGCTCAGACAGCCGTGGCCATAGCCAAACAGTACTCCACTCTAGCGATTAGCTATGGGCACGCTCAGAACCACAGAGCTCGGGAGTCACTGATCAGCCCGGTGATGCAGCTGGTAGGACCCAGACGGGATCAGGCTGTTCAGAGCGGCACGGATTGCAGCAGATGCGGTAGACTGTTGTTGTCACCAGCTGGAGGGGTTAAGGTCGCCTCTGGGTTGGTATGGGACGTCATGCTGGGACCCAACAGAACGTGTGAGCAAGTTCCACTCTGTCAGAATTGTACTCAGCCGCCCTGGTCTGGTGCATTGGCCCAACTGCCCAACATCCCAACTCCCAGTGTCACTTTACCACAGTCACAACCCCCTCGACAGTCCCAGCCTCCACCTCCACCAGAGGAACCTGAAGAAGAACCTCCGAACTGTCCACCGCCCCGAAGACCAGTCGAGCAGGAGCAGACAGAGAGGGATCAACAGCGGGCAGACTATACCAAGCTGAAGGAGTTGGAAGCTGAGGACAGATTGTTGCTTTCTCTACGGAAACTACGGGACCGCATCACCACGTACACATGCCCTACGGATAGCCCCAGCGGGGACAGACCATCTGGACATCTGTTAGCTCCCCTGAAGAAGTTCATGAGAGAACTGCAAGATCACTTCAAGGAGGCACTGGCTGGTGAAGAGGGCGTTGACGAAGAAGAAGTCCTGCGACGATGGAGATCAGGAAGGGGCCACCATCACCACCGTGCCAGAAGAACTACGACTGATCATCAGGGACCGGGTGGAGGGATCAGCGCAAGGAGTTCTAACTCAGAAAGTGTTGGCCAACCAGATGCAGAGTCCGGACGACTAAGCGGCCACGCTTGCGCGAGCATGTGTTACTGACGCTCACCTGAGTATCTTACCCAATATGCTGTCGCGAGCTCGTCAAGCCTCTGGCAAGAACGCTGGAAGAAACGCCGCCACCTTCCATCACTCTCTCATGGAGTCCTTCGACATGTTGGAAATGCTGCATAACCATGGGGTGACGGGACCAGTAAGTAGAGCGGCACTACCGGGTATATTCCTAAGTGGACTGACACCAGAACTGCATGCCAGAGTCCACAAGGAATTGGTTGGAAAGGTGGATTTCAACCAGAGCTCTGGGAAGGTTGGATGGGAGGCAGAGCTACTGCGCAGATATGTGGAGCAAGCTACGATGGAGGAACGCAAGGATCCTGCGCATCTGAAGACTGCCCGCGATCAATCCCCCTTCCCTGTAGCTCCTTTGGCAGAATTCTGGGAGGAAGAAGCATCTCCCAAGGAACAATGCTACGCCATGCCCACGACCACTACTCCAACGGAAGTGGAAGGCCGGCAGCTGCCAGGATCGTCAGTCTACTCTGGCTGTCGAAAATGTAAGTCCAAGGAGCATCTAGCTCGCGACTGCCCACATCAACACCAGCCCCAGCAGAAAGCAGCCTGGGTCAAATGTATCTGGGAGGAGGCCTTCGAGACCTTCAAGAACGCGGGAATAGATACTGGATCTGGCGGGATAGTGGAGCAGCAGCTGGCACTGGTAGCCCCGGAGCACATGGATTTTGCCGAGGGAGAGTCGACGGGGGCCGGTGCCTCTCCCGGACAACGCGGATAGGCCCCCAGGCCCGCGAGGTAAGTACTCCGCACCTCGCCATGGCCATCAGGAGGGAGGCCGACTCTGGAAGAGAACCAGAGAGAGGCAGGCAGAGTCAGACCTACCGGTGGATCACTCACTTCAGAGAGGATCATCGGATGAGGCACGGACCAGGACCAGCGCAGCGAGCGGTGGAGAAGATGAGGCGAGCATTGCGCTGGCTGAAGAGGTCACGGCCAATCACAGTGGTAGCACCAGGGAGAACTGAGCCAAACGCTGCGCCGGCACAGGCATCCCAACCATCAGAGGTTCAGATCAGATTTCCTCTGTTCGGCAAAGGGAGTCAAGGAGCCCCTAGCTCAAAAGGGGTGTACCAGCGCGCGTTGCAGCCCCCAGGAGTCAGAAGAGTGCGCTTTAGAGAGGAAGCAGCCCCGCGCCAGCTGGTCGGGAGAGCTCTGCGCCGACAACTGGATCGCGCTAAGCAGCCAGTGCTATCACACGCCCAGCAACGGTTACGCGACGGACACCTGTCAGCAGCCTGGAAAGCAGCACAGACAGTAACGCGCAGAAGGAAAGAAGTGGAAGTGCACGGGCACAGAGTCAGAAGTGCATTGGCGCAGATTCGGGAGCGTGTTGACCAGCTGAGGAAGATCACCCGGGCGCATCAGGAAGCAGAGGCAGCTCGACCTGCGCCATGGCCTGGTGATTCAGAACCAGAAGATCAGGTCACCAGGCAGGCTCGTTGGCAAGCCAAGATAGCAGAGGCCGGCACGTACCATCTGCCGGAAGACAATTCAGATGAGGAGCTGAATCCGCCTGAGAAGGAGCCAGGACTGCACAAACTGGCCAGCATCAGACCAGAGATAGGGGTGGACGCAGGGTCTGGACGCTGGGGAGAATGGTTGGATGCAGATGTACTAGCTGCTATGGACGCGAAGGGACCCACTCTGCTGATTTTCTGGGCTTGGGTAGGCAGAGTACGAGTAAAGGTCTTGGTGGACTCTGGAGCTTCTTCTAGCTTCACTTCTGTGGAGGCCGCCAAGAAGTTTAAACTCCAGCCCAAGAAACACGAGACGCCGATGAAGGTGCAGGTGGCAGATGGCACCGTGTACGACGCCAACTCTTGCGTCCGTCCGAAGCTCACAGCCGAGACACGGAAGGGCAGTTATATATGCCAAACAGGTTACACTGCGCGTCATGCCATTAGCACTCGGAGTGGACATAGTGTTGGGCGGAGACTGGCTACGAGCACAGAAGAAGGTCACAGTTGACTACGCCCAGTATGGTAGCGTGAAGTTCGGACATGGGTCGCAGAAAGTAGTCATCGCGGGTTGCAACCCTGGGTCGTCATCTACAGGGTCTGGGCAGGCCATGGGACTGGTAGAGGCACAGCTTATCAGTACTAAGCAAGCCAGGAAGGACCTGCGAGCTTTGAAGAATAGCGGCGAGGAGGCGTACCTGATGTATCTGGCTCCAGATGGCACATTTAAAATGGAGGCCACCGACGACCCCAACTCTCCTTTAGAGGCCTCTGCAGCCTTATCAGAGTCATCTTCATCATCATCATCGGAGGCAGAGGGTGACAACGCTAGGCAGAGGGGGGGGGAAGTTACCTCTGACGAGGAAGGCTGCGACAGCGACAGTACAGTAGCAAGCGTAGCCACCCTAATCTCCGACAGCAGTTCGTCTGAATCTGAACAAGATGCAACGGAGCAGGAGGACTGGGCACAGGAGCAGGTGTGTGCTCTGCGACCGGTGACGTGCCCCACATCAGCGCAACCCGCTGTGCGAGATTGGGGACCTTACCCCACAAGGGCCAGATGGGAGGCGTTCCAGATGCTTCCACGAGAGCGCAGGGAGCAGGCTGCACAGCATCACGCGGAGGAATTGGAACCTGAGTGGGAAGAGGAGGCATACTGTTTGTGGAAAACAGGGCAGGCACTGCGTCTGCAGCAGGAGCAACGGAGGAGCAGAGGGGTGAACCACAGGAGATCGCGCAGAGTTAGCGAGCCAGTACTGGCAGCACCTATAGAAGCTGAGACAGGGCAAGGCAAAGATGGGTATAGCTGTTTCAGGAAAGAGGCACCAGCTGCTGCGGCGACACCTAGTGATGAGCACAGCAAAGGTGAGACCAAGGAGGCCAAGCCGGATGAGGAGGACGCAGAGGTACCACAATGGATCCTGGACGAGCTGGTGAAGCTGAAGCAGCGGTACCAGGACGTGGTGGGCATGGAGCTTCCCGAGGGCGTCGTGGACCGCGACCACAAATCGCCGCTGCGCGTGGACCCCGAGTACCGTGATGGTGCACGACACAAGAGGTGCTACAAGCTGTCCATGGAAGAGTTGCGACAACTTCGTGGACAACTGGACGAGCTCTTGGCAAAGGGATACATCCGTCCCTCGTCTTCACCTTGGGGCAGTCCAGTCCTGATGGTGCCCAAGCCCTCCAACCCCAAGGAGCTGCGACTGGTGATCGACTATCGCCAGATCAACGAGATCACTGTGAAGGACCGTTACCCTCTCCCTGACGTACAGTCTCTCATCGATGACCTGCAGGGAGCGACTATCTTCTCTACCGCGGACGCTCTGTGGGGATTCTGGCAGGTGCCCATGGAGGAGGACGCAATCGAGAAGACGGCCATGACCACGCCGTTTGGAGCTTATGAGTGGTTGGTCATGCCAATGGGGCTGTCCAATAGCCCTTCGTGCTGGCAGCGAATGATGCAGAAGTACTTGGGCCACCTACCGTTCGTCAGATTCTTTGTGGATGACATCATGATCTTCTCTCGCAACCCCGAGGAGCACCTGGACCATCTGCGGCAGGTTTTGGAGGTATGCCGACAGAACAAGGTCAAGTTGAAGGAGTCCAAGTTACGATGTTTTAAACGCTCAGTCAGTACGTTTTCTGGGACATGTCATTGACCGCACAGGTTGCCGACCTCAGCAAGACAAGATAGCTTCCATACGGGACTGGCCGCGACTGGAGACGGTGAAGCACGTGCGACAGTTCTTGGGCTTGGCTGGGTTCTATCGACGGTACATACAGGGTTTCGCTGACTTAGTTTCGCACCCTTTGACCAAGCTGACTAAGAACCTAGTGCCATGGGAATGGGGACCAGAGCAGGAACTAACACGCCTTTGAACGCCTCAAGACCGCTCTCACCACTGCACCGACCTTGATCTTGCCCGATCAGGAAGCAGCGCATCGCGGCACCAGCCCTTTTGTTGTGCAGACTGATGCGAGTGCAGTGGCATTAGCTGGCGTGCTGATGCAGGATCTAGGCAAGGGCCTGCAACCCATAGCCTTCGAGAGTAAGCAATTCTCGTCTGCTGAGCAGAACTACCACGCAGGTGAGCGTGAGCTAGCCGCCATCCACCACTGCACTACGCAGACTTGGAGACATTACCTGATATTCACGGAGTTCAGGTTAATGGGGGATCATGCTCCTCTAAAGTGGTTATTCGCACCTGGACGGGAGCTCAGCCGACGCCAGGCTAGGTGGTACGAAGACCTGGTGGAGGTAGGAGTGCACGCCATGGAGCACGTGCGTGTGGATAATTGAGAAATTTATTTCGCAATTATGCTGGAAGTACGGGGGAGGGAATTTCTGACCCTAAAAGTTGAGCCCGAGGCCAACTGAGGGCCCGACGATTTTTTCCTGAAAATTTTGTGGTTTTTGCCCACTGGGGGATTTTCCTCGGGACGGAGTTCCGATGAATCCGGCAGTACGACTTTCCTGAGTGTTGATTGGTCGCGTTGCGACAACCTGAACCGTGGGGGGTGAGACAGAGTCTCAAAAGTCTGACGGCATGAAATGCCTGCGTCATGACTGGTCACCGTGACGTCACGGAAGTTGAAGAGGTTGGGGAGATGGAAAGACATTTGGACATCGGACACATCACAGAGTGATGTGGAGCGACACTTGAAACGACGGGAGATGCAAGGCATCGAACGGCCTGCACACCATCGCCTGAGTTTGTGAATGTGAAAGGTCTTTCGGAAAGCTTTGAAAGCTTTGCGAAAATACAAACTTCATCATTCTGCGAGTACTTTCGGGCTCCGAGTCTACCAACTAAAAAAGTTAGAAATTTTTAAACAAGTTCGAGAATTTTGAAAAGCAATGGCAGCAGTAAACGACGCAGTGAACAGCGGATCGGAGGAGGAGATTAAGACGGTGTACGGGGACCTGAGACTGGTGACGCGTATGCTAGCGATGAGCGGTGGAGTGGAAAAGAAGTGTGACGCGGTAGCGCCAGCGTTGGATCGGTGCGTTCTTTTCTTCGAAACAGCAGACGTTGAGAGTGCGGGGGAGATGCTGGAGTATGCGGTGGCGCTCGGCGTCTTTACGCCTGCGGTGCGGGACGCCAGCGGAAAGGTGACGGAGAAGGCGATTCTGAAGCCTCCGGGGAGAGAGAGACCGGCTTTCGTGGCAGCACTGGTGGAGGCAGCGGAGCATTGCGTGGAGGTGCTAGTCGCGCGAATGGGCTATAAACTCCCGGAGGTGCCGCAGCAGTCGGCGTCGGAGAACCGTACCAGCGACAAGCAGGCGCGGGAGGACGATGATGAGGACGAGGAGAATGAGGAAGAGGCACCAAGCGAGGAGTTTTTCGCCGAGACGGAGGAAGAAGCGGTTGCGCAAAAACTGAAAAACAAAAAAGGTAAATTTGCAGCAGGTGTTGCGCCGGAGGGGCTCGCGAAGGACGCGGAGCTCAAACGCAGGATGGACGCGTACCTGGCGTCAATAATTCCGGGGTACGCGCCGGCAGCAGAAAAAGGAGGCCTATCGGTGTTTCGGTTGAGGGAGCGTCCGAGCGCGAAGCTTAGGAAAACTGTAGTTGCGGACCCGGCGACAGGAGAGATGAAGTCAGTTTCGATTCCGCGTTTGACGAAGGATCAGTTCTTAGAGCAGAATATGGAGATGTTGGAGATGCTGGAAACGAAAAAGGAACGCGCGCAGTTCAGGCAGTATGTTGCGTGGATAATGAAACTGGCAGACAGGCACAGTTGGACGGAAGTGTATGACTTTGACGCGCAGGTTAGGAGCGATATTGAGGATGGGAGGTTGGATTCGTGGGATCCGATTAGACTGGGACACAGATTCCAGTACGAGTATGTACCGGCGCAACGAGAGGCGCAGAGTTTACTCGAGGAGAGGACCCGGGACAAAGGACACAAAGGAGTAGAAAAAGGAAAGAAGGACGGGATTTGTGATTTCTTTCAGAAAAAGGAAGGATGCAAGAAGGGAAAAGACTGCGGCTTTATTCACGTTTGCAGGGGCTGCAAGTCGCCCGAGCACGGGCAAGCGAGCTGCGAGAAGTGAAGATGAGGACACGGGTAGCCGGGACGACGGCAGTAAGATGATGTGCAACCGGGATGACGGGCACGTGAAGTGTAGATGAGCACTAATGAGAAAATAGTTCGATGAAAAGTACTTTGTGGACACAGATTGTTTCTTGGACCTTTAGAAAGGTAGTTCAAAAGTTGATTGTATGAGAAAGTGGACAGTAAGTCTGGTTTGGTATTGGTGAAATATCACTTTACTCTTTGAATGTATAAAAAGATTGTTCTATTAACTTGAAAATATGTTTGTGAACTTTCGATGTGCTTTGACTGCTTGCCTAGTTGATGATGCAATTGTCCGGGGAAAAGTGCTTGATTGCGGGGTGTAGTGCATGTTGCTATTAGAATTCTGTGTTGCAGCAGTGGGGTGAATTGATGCTTGTTTTGCTGGATGGTGCAGTTGGTTTGAGAGAGAGACTTGATTTGTGGGACGTGCCTATGAAGGGGAGGACTTGTGTTAATGTCAGAAGGTGAGGGGATGGTTGGAAAGAAGGGCCGGTCAGGCTCGGAGAATGTGGTAGTCAGAGAGAAGGTGTGGAGGCTGGAGCTGCCACTCAGGCTTGCCTGCAGTAGGATTGTGAGATTGTGTACCAAGGTGTGGGAGGAACACAGGGTTGTGCCGGCCTGCCTGTGTGGCATTTGGGAGCAGAAGCACCAGCCGGTTGGGTAAAGGAACTTGCAGGTCGGCATGAGCCCCTGCAGTTTGGGCTGACTCTTCAGCTCCCCAGATTCCAGCTGGGAAGCACCGACCACCTCCTTGGAGGTACTCAAAGGTTTGTTGTTGAAAATTGGTGCTTATAAGCACCGCCACTGTCACAGAAATCTCTCCTCCCCGGGAAGTACTTGTGTGGATAATTGAGAAATTTATTTCGCAATTATGCTGGAAGTACGGGGGAGGGAATTTCTGACCCTAAAAGTTGAGCCCGAGGCCAACTGAGGGCCCGACGATTTTTTCCTGAAAATTTTGTGGTTTTTGCCCACTGGGGGATTTTCCTCGGGACGGAGTTCCGATGAATCCGGCAGTACGACTTTCCTGAGTGTTGATTGGTCGCGTTGCGACAACCTGAACCGTGGGGGGTGAGACAGAGTCTCAAAAGTCTGACGGCATGAAATGCCTGCGTCATGACTGGTCACCGTGACGTCACGGAAGTTGAAGAGGTTGGGGAGATGGAAAGACATTTGGACATCGGACACATCACAGAGTGATGTGGAGCGACACTTGAAACGACGGGAGATGCAAGGCATCGAACGGCCTGCACACCATCGCCTGAGTTTGTGAATGTGAAAGGTCTTTCGGAAAGCTTTGAAAGCTTTGCGAAAATACAAACTTCATCATTCTGCGAGTACTTTCGGGCTCCGAGTCTACCAACTAAAAAAGTTACCCACGCCCGCCACTCCCTCGGGTAAAGGAACTTGCAGGTCGGCATGAGCCCCTGCAGTTTGGGCTGACTCTTCAGCTCCCCAGATTCCAGCTGGGAAGCACCGACCACCTCCTTGGAGGTACTCAAAGGTTTGTTGTTGAAAATTGGTGCTTATAAGCACCGCCACTGTCACAGAAATCTCTCCTCCCCGGGAAGTACTTCTGGACGCACACTGGTGGTACCGGACGCTGCCTCACGGCGACCGGACTACGTGCAGGCGACGGCGCGCGAGGGGCTGAAGGAAGCTGGCTATGTGGATCCGAGCACTGACCAGCCGGTGTCTGCAGAGGAGGGTAGAAGAGCTGCGGGAGCCAAGGGGAAATCAGAAGACATGGTGGCTGGCCTGAAGGTTGCAGAAGAGGAAGACCCCACTTCACCCCTGGACTTAGAGCTCAGCTCGTCGGACGAGGAGGAAGGTGAGTACCCACCGGTCAGTGAGCCCAAAGTAACCGGTAAGCTAACTCAGCTGAACGGTCTCTGGTGGGCAGAAACACCGGACTTATGGCTGGACGCTATGGTCACAGTGGAGAGGATGGCCGCGCTACCAGCAATGGCAGGAGTCCAGACACGAGCCCAGAGTGAGCAGCAACCAGCAGAGAAGCAGCAGCCAGCAGCGGTACAGCAGCAGCCCTCACCAAGGATGCAACCTGGGGAACCCCTGGTAGACAATCAGGACTGGAAGCTGATTCCGTCCGAGTTTAGTCGATTGCAAGCCAAGTACGCGAAAGTGTTGGGTGGACGGTTCCAGGTGGACGCATGCTGCGACCTCATGGGGCAGAACCGGCAGGTGGACACGTTCTGGACAGATTGTCTGAAGGAACAGTGGAGGGGTCGCGTGGTGTGGTGTAACCCACCCTTCTCGGATTCCAAGGTGAGCATTGCAGACATCCTAAGACACTATGCTTCAGAGGCCCGACACGCTCCCCAGAGCACAGCCGCGCTGTTCCTGTTGCCTGACTTCCCGCAGGCTGACTGGCGGCCCCTGCTGCGAGAGTACGGAATGGAAATTGCAGAGACCATACCCCGAGTGAACGAGCAAGGGGAGCCCAACCGGATGTTCGTCTCTCCTGGCGAAGAAAGGGGACACCGTACAGCCTTGCAAGAGTTGCCCATTCCATGGCCCGTCTTGGTAGTGTTGGCTAAGCCGCAGCGAAAGCACTTTGAAGAGATCACAGCTCCAAGGGAGAGACCCTCAGCATCACCAGCGGTAACTCTCAAGGGCGCAGCAGCCAAGATCAGGGACCAGGCAGGAGTGGTGGAACCAGGCATGTTTCTGCGTGCCTTACGAGCAGAGCACAGGCGCAGTGAGTACCTTTCAGCTCTGAAGCAGGAACTACTGGCCACTCAACATCACCGCACCGAGCATTTTCGACTGGTGAGTAACATCATCTGGAGAGTGGCGGAAGGGCGCTATCAGGTGGTCTTAGCTCCCGACTCCCCTCTGAGAGAGCTGGTCTTGAGGGAGGCTCATGAAGCACCTGCAGCTGGCCACACAGGGAGGGACAAGACCCTGGACAGAGTCAGGCGACGATTCTGGTGGCCGCGTATGGATCTGGACGTAGCTGAATGGGTGAAGACGTGTGTAACCTGCCAGCAAACCCAGCCGCGCCAGGGATACCCAGCAGGCCTGTTACAGCCTCACTCTGTGCCTAGTCGATTGTGGGAAGTGGTGAGTATAGACTTTGTTACTGGGCTCCCCACGACAGAGAGAGGTGTGAACGCCTTCGCCACCTTTACTTGTAAACTGAGTAAGATGGTGCACGTGGTCCCAATGGCGTACAACGATAGCTCAGCGGAGGTGGTGACCAGAATGTTCATGGATGCGGTGTGGCGACTGCACGGAGCCCCAATGAAGATTGTGTGCGACCGGGACCCGCGCTTTCGAGATGCTCTGACCCAGGAGTTCATGCGACTGATGGGCGTGAAGGTAGCCAGCACCACCCCTTATCACCCGCAGAGTGATGGCCAGGCGGAGCGCAGTAACCACACTGTGGAGCGCATGCTGCGTTGCTACGTGGCAGAGAACCAGGAGGATTGGGACCTGTGGGTGGTTCCAGTGGAGTACGCCATCAACGACTCCAAGTCGGCAGTGACAGGGTTCTCACCGTTCGAACTGGTGTATGGACATGCGCCAGCGACTCAGTTGGACCTCTTCATGGATGCAGCTCTGGAGGGAGGCGCAAAGAGGAGGAAGGGAGGTCGCACAGCAGCGGACAAGCAGGGTACCGCTCACCAGCTGGCCAAGCAGTTCGCGCAGCAGCTGCAGGCGGCACGAGAAGGTTTGCAACTAGCTCAGCAGCGTATGATAGAGCAGTTCGATGCACGGCACCGTCTCCAACAGTACAAGGTGAATGATCAGGTGTGGGTGGATGGACAGCACCTGACGCTGCCCGGTGACAGGGGCTTGAAACCCAAGCTGCGCAAGTTGCGGCACGGACCTCTGCGAGTAGTAGAGTGTCTATACAGTGATCGACAGCAAGAACTGCCAGTACAGGACCGAGGAGCCCCGTCAGCCTACAGACTGGAGCTGCCTGTGCACTGGAAGGTACATGACACTTTCACTGCAGACAGGCTCAGCCCAGTACAGTCAGGCGCAGATCACTTTGTTAGCAGACGGGAGGAGATGGCACCACCGCCAGTAATGGTAGAAGGGCAGAAGGAGCGCGAGGTGGAGCGCATCATTCGCACGCGCTTCAGAAAGCTAGGCGGGAAAACTGGCGGGTCAGTACAGGAGTGGTTGACTAAGTGGAAGGGATTACCACACAGTCACAGCCAGTGGCGGACTCGAGAAGACCTGGAGGGCAAGGGAGGCAGGCTGGAACCTCTGAGAGCCTTTGAGGCTGATGAGGAGAAGCAGAGGAGGGCTCCAGAAAAGAGGCGTAGGGAGACGCACGGCCAGCAGCAGGAGCAGAGGGCTCAGCTCATGGCAATGAGAGCCCCCACTCCGAAGGTTTACAGTAAGGGTGCCAGTCAGGTGTACCAGCCACATCTCACAACAGTGCAACACCCTGTGAGAATCCTCGTCCTCTTCTGTGGGACTGGATCTGTGGAGCAACAGTTCCAACGACAGTTCGACGGCTGCGAAGTGGTGACAGTGGATATTCTTCCCAAGTGGCAAGCAACATGCACTGAGGACATTCTCCACTGGAACTACAAGCTGTACCCCCGACACCACTTCGACGTGATCTGGGCGAGCCCACCATGTAAGGAGTACAGCAAGGCCAAGACTATAGGAGTACCAGATCTGGAACTGGCTGATCGACGAGTGAAACGTACCCGGAAGATCATCGAGTACTACGATCCAGCATACTACTTCATTGAGAACCCAGCTGGGGATGCACTGCGAGGGCTGCACACGCGACCTGTGATGAAGGGGTTACCCGATCCTCACCCCGTCTCCTACTGTAGGTATGGGACACCTTACATGAAACCTACACATATCTGGACGAACGCCGTGCTACCCGTACCCCTGCTGCAGTGTACTCAAGCAACGCCATGTCCCGCGAGAGCTGTGCTGGGAAAGCACGAGAACACATCGCAAGAAGGAGTTTCAGCGTCCAGAACACGAGGCATGGGGTCAGCGCAAGCAGTATACGCGATTCCCCGCACCTTATTGCACCATCTGTTCTGTGGACTGAAGTTGGGCAAGCGCATGAGCGAGGAAAGTGCAGCAGCTATCATGGACCTCATCGCCACCCTGACAGCGCAGACGGATGAGATCTCGATGCAGGAACAAGATACTGGGGTCTAAAACCCTCAGGGCGCAAAGCAGCGCAAGACCCGCAAAGCGAGAGGAGTACCAGGGCGACAGAACCGTTTAAGCGTTGGCAGCGTAATTCGGGGACGGAACCTAGGGAAACCTCCAGCGCGGAAGGGGACTCAGACCCAAGGACTGAGGGGCACGGGACCCAAGAACCCGAGGCTTAGAAGCCAGGGGGACTCAGACCCGAGGACTGAGGGGCACGGGACCCGAGAACCCGAGGCTTAGAAGCCAGCATCACTGTGCATGTTTGTTGATCCCCAGACAATGTAAATACAGGCGAACTCTAACGCTAGCGAGGACGTAAGCGCGCGCCTAAAAGGGGGGGAGAGTTGTGCTAGGGTAAGTCACGAGACAGTATGATGGCGCGTCAGAGCTACGAGTGACGGGTACGATGACAGTCATCAGTGACAGGCATTTATGTGACCAGATGACAAGGGGGTCTGACAGAAATGACTGACAGAAATACCTGACCCGAAAGTGAGTTTTGGTGGGAAAACCAGCAGTCAGAGAAATTGGAGGGAAAGCTGGTATGGCCTCCAATATTGCCAAGTCAGCACAGTTATAATTATTCAGAGTGATATGGAGTGGCTCGGAATACAGTGATGATATAACTGGGCTAGTCGGCAGATTCTATGATGTGACTGTTCGAGTTCTCATGAAGTATGATGGGACCTGACAGGAGTCGACATCGAGTGATGTTCGAAAGTTCGAGATCGGAAACCATGGCATAAAGCAGCCGAGCAGGCTGAATGAAACAGTTTTGAATTTGTTACTGTGAACAGCCACACCTGGCTGTTGTAACTCCGACATTTAAGAAAGATCCGATTCACATATATGTATCATGCTTACAGCCATACATATCTCTTGCAGGCTTGAACTAGGTTCCCTGTATTGTTAAGTAGACTTAGAAGCTCTTAGAGAGCACCCCCGAACAGCTATGCAAGGCTTCGGGCGGTACCGGATGGTACATGTGGTGCGAGGGGTAATCTTGGTACTTCGTCGCCGGCGGGAGGCAACCAACAATCCCACCCGGCCACCCGTGCTCCCGTTCTTGGCCACCGCACCGTTGAGGGCGCCGAACACCGTGGGTTTGGGAACACAAGGCAAGCGCCATGTACTCTCCCGCGCTGAAACGAAAGCGCTGGAGCTGTGGATGCATGGCAACGTGCCCCAATACCGCAAGTTGAAGGCAAAATTCGACGACCACGTCACCTACTGCAAGAGGCAAGTAAGAAATAAAACCCACAAGGTGCCTGGAAGACGTTTCATATATCTTCTAGGCATCTTCCACACGTCTTCGGTAAATACATGTCCTGACACTGTGCACGTATACATTCGCAGGGGAAACCATATGGTTCGGAGACGTATTGGCGCACGAGCCGGAGCGTCTCGCCTGATGGATGTGCCGCTGCATATGCACGGTAGCGACCCCAAGGTCTGGCTGGGGAGACCATTCACGGAGAATGAAGCGGCACTCGTCGAAGGGCCTCCTCACGTGTGTCAATCTTTCGGCTCGGTCGTGGTTCGAGGAGTTTGCTATCGCACGGCAGCTCAGGACAAGACGAAGAAAACTTCAAGGTATGTCTTACGCAAGGTCGACTTTACACAAAACTTCCGAAAATATTTTTATTCGATAAACATGCCGCTCAAAGCAATCTAAACACATTGCGTACTCCGGGTATGCAATTGACCCAGGCATTGAAAACTTATGGTCGATACCGCTCAGTTATCTCCCATACTTAACCATACATAAGCGGAAACTTAAAGCGCTTATATCTCACGATCTAGAAAATCAGAAGTTTTGTGTAAAGTCGACCTCGCGTAAGACATGCCTTGACTTGTCAACGTTACTTCCGAGCCTTTTTCTCTGGAGAAAACATCAAAGGCGAGGAAATCGAGACTGACCGGTGCGTCCGTGCATTCCGTTTTGGTGAATGTGCGCAGAATATGTACCGAATGTCTTCTGTGTGTCTTCTCGACATCTTCGGGGATTCTTACTATAGAGTATTGTGGCTCCAACTCGCGGGTACGCCATGGTAGATAGCATCTACAAAGGTCGACTTGGCCGCGAAAGAGTACATTCTTGTGAAGGGAAAGTGGTTCCCTGAATTCAACAAAGCGACGACAAAACGGTTTGCCAAGCTAAACTCGAAGTACGGGCCGGACAATACCGCAAAGGTGGTGTACACATACGACCCGGATGATCCCGAGACACCTTGGGACACTACTGATCCATTCATCCTGGCGGCTCAAATTGAGCACCAAGTTGTAATCAAGAAACATCCTGTGATGAAGACGGCGGTGGTATTTGATTTAAAGGCTGACTTTTTCGAGTGCATCGACGATGATGGTTCACGACCGAAAGGTGCAAGACGCAAGAGGCGATCATGATAATACGCCGGGCATCGTACTTAGTGGTCTGTATGTTGAATAGATGCAATCGTACATGTATGTGTAGATAGACCTATCAATTAACTTAGCCGTATATTATGTATCATAGCAACAGAGCATGATGACAACCCTGAAGCTGTTAGGAAGATACCTGGAATGTCTTCCGCATGTCTTCCGTGCGCCTTCTGAATGTCTTCTGTGATTACGCGATGAGTGTACGTGTGGTATGAAGTAGCTATGTGGCCAAATTGCATAATCATCACATATGTGTCGATAACACATGTCAGAATGTATTCTGGTCCAGAAGACATTCGGAACATCTTCCGTGTATCTTCCGGGAAGACTGCCCTTTGCATGTCTTCCGGGAAGATGTCTTCCGAAATCCGGAAGACATTCCGCACATCTTCGGCACGTCTTCCCCGAAGAGTGTCTTCTGGTTTCCAGAAGACGTTTCCACCCCGAAGACGTCTTCTGGAAACCAGAAGACACCATGTCTACGAAGACGTCTATAAGACGTTCAGAAGACGTCTTCTAGACGTCTTCTGATTTTCCCAGAATGTAGGGGGCGTCGGCTCAACGTCCATGTTTGGCCGCGTTGAGGTGCGGTATGAACGCGACCAGTTTCGACCACGACCCGTACATGGTCAGCTCTGCGCAGCAACGGCTGACTAATTTCAACGACGAGCCGGATAAGGAGGATGAGACGAAGCCAATAGCCAAGCCGAAGAAAAAATCGGGGGAGGGACAATACTCTGATGAAGACTCTCAGGAAGAAGGCGTAGAAAGGACCGCGGCCGCTTAAATTAAGTTCCGTGATGTGACTAATTTAGCCGGATTTGTCGACCGCCCTGACTGATAGTATCAGTCATGCCTCGCCAGTATAGGGTGGACAGTACTTTGGTCGTAAACATTTGAATAAAGAATGATACTTGTATGCATATTTCGATACGTTTTCTTGTACGCATAATGCACTTTTCTAGCGTGTTGCCTTTATTTATCCCTATTTCGTGCATAAATACCACTAAACCTTTTTTTATGAAATATATATTTTGTATACTTCCTATCGTACCACGTTTAGGAAAGTGATAAGCAAAATAGGAGCACCCACCAAAGAAAAGGCAGGCCCTGGAAGACAATCAGAAAGGTAGCAACCACCGCGGGGGGAAAGATCAATTCGACTGCGCAAGAATGCCAAAAGTGAGTGGCCTGAATATCTCAAGCTGCGATATACGTGGGCACACCTCAGAAAGCCTCTTGAATATATATTTCATATTATATATATATATAATACACACACACACACACACACACACACACATATAGATCCCCAAAAAATGATATATGATAATGATATTTTCATCGAATAGTGTGTTATCAGTCAACGCGTTTTCTGCCCCCAAGCCTGCTGCCTGGTGCGTTTCCTGTTCCTGCGGGGCTGCACAACTGCAGAAGGCTCAGCCTCCAGAGCCTGCACCTCCTTCGCTAATGCATGCACCTCCTTCTCCGGTGGGAGCCTGCACCTCCTCAGCAGCCGTCCCAGCATCCTGCGAGTCTGCATCTTCCCCTGCTGCGGCCATCTCATCAGACCCAGAGACAGACAGACTGCGGGTTCTCTTGACGTGGCATCTCAGTCGCAGCTGCTCTCTTGACATGAACGCAGAGTTTAATTCCGCAGACAGCAATCGCATCTCGCGTGGGAAAAGAGGAGCAGTGAGAGATGAAGTTGAGGCTTGGAAGAGCAGAAATGTCAGAACGCCAATCAGTACATTTACACTTCACTGCAAACCCGACACAATCTACTGAGAGAATGTAAGAGGTCAAATGTACAGGGGGCTCGTGAAAACAGTCCGCAGACGGATCCGCGGGCGAATCTAATTAGGTTCCCGTACCGCAACACAGAGAAAATACTTCAAAAGGCAGAGATTTTCGAACTCGAACACCATTCCATACACACTCATCGGTTTGGTTTCAAACAATAAACTAATAACGGCGCGACGCGAAAATAAGAAAACTCATTTTCACAAATACAAGCCGAGGGCACAAGTAAGGGCGCGCCACAACAACAACGTGCATACACAAGAACGATAGGACACACATGCAACAAGCTGATGGAAAAACAGCAGGGTAGGGATGGTGATGCTCAGCCACGCTGATTCCGAAAGCCTGAACACACGTTTCAGCAACGCAAAAATAGTGGACACAACACTCAACAGGGAAATCTGAAACTTGTAAAATGCAAGAAAATACCTGCAAAAATAAATAGCAACTCTGCTCCCTCAGGCGTGCTGTCGGCGTTGATAGAAGTACGAGAGAATGGCCATGGCGAAGATCAGGAAAGCACTTTGGGATATGGTACAGCGTCAGCCTCTTCCTTCAGCGTCAGCGTCAGCGGCATCGCGTGGCGCTGCGCTGGCAAGCTGGCGATGGCGATGACGATGGCAATGACAATGGCGACAACGGCATCGACAGCAGCATTTCGATTTGGAATTTTAATTTGAATTTCGCTTTCGTCGCGCATCTTGATCTTCGATTTCATCTGTAAAACAAACGTATTATTCTAGAGCTGCGAGCTCTACCTAGGTGTCACTGTTCGACTGTAGGATGGTCTAGGTGTAGCATCTAGCGTCACATGTGATGCTCTCGTCTGTAACTACAAACTGTGACGGTCGCATCATCAATCGTCAATGGGAAATCGCACGCAATTCGCAAAGCTGTCTGCCCACCACGATACGATATCAGTCGATCTTCACGATCGGCCCGTTTGTAAAACAGTCGGGTATAAATACCAATGGTGTTTAAATGCGGTAATGCACACGTGTGCAGTGATACGATATCGATATCGATACGGGATACTACACGTGGGTATATTTTTAGTTATTTATTTATTTTAGATGTGAAGGTTGTGACTTGTGAAGGATCTGGATGTGAACTCGTCATAGATGTATTTGAAAACTCGGCTAAACACCTCTACGAAATATTCAAGTATTGTAATATCAGTACGCTAGGTTAATGAAAATGTGGAAGGCCGAAGGAAGTGCGAGTCTCCAGCGCATACTCGATAGAGCTCTGCTCAGCCGAGTAAGCTGGAGATGGGACTGTCAAGAATCTGACCTGAGCTGACCGGGGATCTACCCAGTCAGTCTGCAGCCCCTAAATTAGTATTCCATCAGACCATGGAGTAAGGAAGCTATGATACATATGCATGCAGTCCCCAAATGCTATTAGAGCGCGCAGCGAACCCACCCAGCAAAGACGACAAAATTCCCGAGGAAGTGCACGATTTAAACAAAAGGAGGGTACAATCGACGACTTCTTGCTACGCGGAATACGCGAGAAAAACTGCAACTAGTAGCATCTTTGGTCCCTGCAAAGTTTGAGCACTGCCAGAACCGGGATGAGAACGCATCGGACACAGAAACGGGCCGTGCTCACCTGTAGATTACTGCTGGCGCTTCCTGCGTGAGCAAAAAAACTGGGAAACCACATGTATCTCAAGGCCGAAGTCGAAATTCCACAACATACACAAGTTTTCAAACGTACCTAATTGAAGCTTCGTCACAACAAATTAGGGACTCTATGTTAGAAATCTTTAGCTAATCTTAACCGCGTCAAACGGAAAACCACTAGAAGACGCCAAGTGAGATTGCTCGACTAACTTCTAAAGCCCCAAATTAAATACTGCAAGGCCCCACGAGCTTAAGAAGATTGGGACATGTTTGCGAAGGATAAATACTTCCTCTTCTAAGCCGCCCTCCGTTCCGTGCCACGTAGGACACATGTGACACAACCCGCCGCGCCCCTAGGAGAATTCGTTTTTGATGCACTGTCACTACAGTTCTAACATTTTACTCGACTCCTCGTTTGCGGCCAGATTCTGAGGACTTTCGGTGCAAATCGCATCTCGCATTTTCAAGCAAAGTCCTGACTGAACTCGATCGAATGAGATCTATGTGGCTGACGGTGGCTGACGTTTCTACACGGACTCTTTTTCTCACGCTCCTCTGAGGAGCGTGAGAAAAATAGTGCTGAAACGAGGAGCTGAACCGTGAACGTTAGGTTGTCATCGCAGAAAATGCGAGATGCAAAGTCCTCAGTCCGGAAAATCGAAATGAAGGGGGACGCGGAGTTGGAGTCCTCATCGCGACGCCGCAACGAGGACTTTAAAAAATGATGACATCCCCGCAAACGAGGAGTCGAGTAAAATGCAAGAACTGTACTGACAACTTACTCTACCGAGATACCCGATTCCTAGATGGTCATTTTGCCGCGAGTCATGGGTGCCATGTGCCGACTTTTCAGACTCTTCAGACCACCGATGTTGCTCCATCAAGACCCGTTTTAGTTGCCGTTCTAGGCAGCAGCGGAAGGGGCACGGTCCCGAGAACCGAAAGGGCACGGGCCTGAGAACCGAACGGCGAAGCAGCCTATTTCTCCGGTACGAGTGCTTGCTGCAGCAAATGCACTGAGAGTGCATGCGAGGGCGGCTTACACCTGGGGGTGTTGTGCTAGGGTCAAGCGCACAAGTTACGATCACGCATAACAGTACGACGAGGGTGATAACGGATGCCCGTATGACAACATGATGGATGCCATGCAGTATGGCAGATGACTGGTATGCCAGTATTGCAGCAGTGTCATAACGATTTATATTATTCTGGGAGCAAATTTTGATTGTTTCCGGAACAATTAACTTTTGATTTTCCCCGTAACAATGAATTTTGGCTACGGGAAAGCATATGTAGGGTTTAGTGTTAGGTTTTTAGGGTGTCTGGCTACTGGATAAACCCCATAAACTCTCACTAAACCCTAAATATGCGTGTCCGTAGCCAAAATTCATTGTTACGGGGAAAATCAAAAGTTGATTGTTCCGGAAACAATCAAAATTTGCTCCCGGAAAAATTGAAACCTGTGTCATAATAATGCCTGTCATAAATATGAATACAGTCATTAGGAATGAGAAACCGTCATTCCAGAAACAATGACGGAGTACAGAGCATATAGTACAGTAACTGATGACACGTTGTCAGCCTGTGACACTGTAGTTCCTTTTGTAACTCAGATTACGACATCGTGACTCTGGGAACTGAACTGTCACATCCACATGTAGGAAAAACATGGTGTCCATGTGGCATGTGGCTGTTAGTAAAATGCATCATGGATAGTATGAATATGCGAAAGCTGCTGCTCTCTCGCCCTTCTATTTAAAATCAATGAATACACTCCACCTTAAAGTGTTATTTGCATACGAGTATATTGGAGCAAGATATGTGCTTGAGCTTACACCTGTCTTCATAAGTGTAACCCTTGATAATGAGTACTAGCTTTAGGCGGCCACAGACAAACAGACAAAGTAACAGGCAGTTTTGCTGGTGCTTACTTACTCAAAACCGGAGTCAACCGTTTCGCAACCAGCCATGCTGTACATTGAGGCAAGTCTAGTGTTTCCTTGAAGTAATCTAGTTTATCCGTCCCCAACTTTCGAATAAACACTGGGTCTACTTTGGCTTCCTGTAATGCTATGATGTGGTGCTCATCCAAGATGTCTCCCAAAGCCTCGCTGAGCCATGCTCGTCTTCTCGGGGACCGACATCCTTCATATTCATCTCTGCTTGCGAGCACGCCTCCCCACATTCAGGGGTAAAAACCCCCGTGAGCATCCTGGCATTTCGAAGGGACTCAATAGGAGCTCGAGTAGTTGTATAAAGTTCTGTACGGGTAGACCAAATAAACTGGCACCTCTCTCTCTCTCTCCCGACAACGAGCTCTTGCAATGGGAGCGCACGTTCACGCAGACCTTATGTTTACTCGACTTAGGCAGGCAAGCCGGCTCCAAGCTTGGAACACACGTTTCATTCTTTAGCTCTCCCAACTAGCTTCAGCTGACAGCGCATCCAGATTCCGTTGCGACCATTGCATCACATCCCGACCCTCCACGTGGCACTCCACAGGACTGGGGGACATGGGCAAAACAACATGGAGTTCATGGGCTTTCCCCCGAACGTCTCCGAATCCTACCACCTACCCTCTGAGACGTTCTCTATTCCTTAGGTCAACGAAAGGCACGTGGCATCCCCCCATCCCGCTCGTGGCTCGTGACGCCGACCCACAATGGGACCTGCGCCAGGTTTCTGTTTTCTGGGCAAAACGAGTGTATCGGGTCCGAGGGCAAGCACTCGAGTTCTTGGTCTTACACGTCGGCTTCTGAACATTTGTTTCATCTCGGCTCGACCAATCATCCTTGAAACCAAAACATGCATGCAGCTTGTAACCAAACAATTAAGAGTCGGTGTGCACTGCGACATGCATGCGAGCCCATCGGTGAATGCAGCATCAATCCGAGCCGCACCTTTTCGAAAACGTGCCCTGAGGCCCACGTGGCCCACCACAGTCGCTGATATTCGCAGTTTTGACGCCGGCACTCTGCCATCCGTGATCCCACTCATCACCGCGTCTGGGGAGCGTCGGGTCCTCGGCAACCCCCACCCCCGCCGGCTCGTGCTGTTTGCCCGGCTGCAGGGTCCGCTCAACCTCCCTGGTGGGACTTTCCAGTACGGACAACTCCGGCTTGATGTCGTCCGGCAGTGCCGGCCTCTTGTCACCAGAGCTCGCTCCGCCGCGCAAGCGCCTCTTTGCGGCCTGCGGACGCTGTGACGATTCTCCATATCGCGGTGACGCGGGGATGAATTTCGTGATGCAGCAGTCATCGTCATCGTCCGAGGCAACATCCGGCGTCACTTCAGGCGCAAGCTGAGGCTTGCGGCCAGGTAGCCACGCTTCGACTTGAATCACCCCAGGCAGGTTGATCTCGAAATCCCGGTTCAGGAATGCCGTGCCGGGTGGAAGAGGCTTGGCCTCGTCCACCTGCCACACTGCATCTGCATGCGCCGACACCTGGAGCCAATAAGAGGCCTCGCCTGAAGCCAGCAAGTCGAGCGTATCTAGAAAATCACGACCATTGAGCGGTACCGCTGGGCAGAACGTAATCGATGCATCAGCGCACCGGCCATGACCCGCATGGCGTTGGCTCATCCAAGACGAAGAGTGCCAGTGGCCTGGCGAGACACAAACCTTTGCGTGGGTGTATTCGAGGCGGAGGCGCATCATCTCGTTCGGCTCTCCTTGGTGACCTTTGGTGGAGTGGAGGATGCCGCGCTACAGGATGACCGTCCTGAATGTGCCGATCCACCGGCCGCCGTGGGAATCCCCTCAGCATCTCACACCATAAACAATTGCCGGCATACAGACTCAATCTCGCTCCTCCTTGTCATTTTGAGCTCAACCTTTCGATCTAACAAAGCCCCATCACCTCAAGTCCGGCTGGCCCATTCTTAGCTCCAGGTCTCCGCCGCATGTGATCCTCCGGATGCGTCATCTCCTCTTTTTGTACTCCGCTTTACGCGCATTCCGTCATACTCGGAGCCTCCGCCCCAAGATCCCTAGCATTCGCACATCTGCGTCTCCGTTTCAGTCTCCAGACGTCACTATATTCTCTAACCCAGACTCACAGAAGGTGGCAATCACTGCATCGCACACGCCTGGCTCGCGGCGCTGCGTCATGCATCAAAGCAACGGGGAGGCCAAAGGAGCTCGCTCCATCTAGCACATAAAGCAATACTCTTCCCTGTGGGGTCCGTACCCCTTGAGTTCTAACTGGCCCCGCTTTGCTCTTCTTGCATGGCTTCGGGTGTGCTGCCGCGGAGGTTGTCGCCCTGCTCGCGGTAGTGGCTGTGGCTGCTCCATGGCCACGGGCACCTCCTGAAGGGACCTCCCGGCACGTCAGCAAAGAGTGTACAGGGGTGCACCGGTATCGGGCGCATCCTAACATGCGTGTTACAGCATGCCCTCATCAGGAGCTGCCAGGATGGTTGCTAAGAGGGTTGATGCTGTAACGCTGGATGGCATCACTTGACAGTGATAGCCCCCTTCGTTCAGAAACCAATCAACGCATGCGTTGCAAATCACGAGGGCTGCGGCCCTGCTCTACCTGCTTGTCCACACCCAGCTGATGGCTCCGCCTCCCGCTGCGTGGTCGCTCCACCCTCGCTCTCCCACTTCAGGATCTGCAGCGCCAGATTCACCCACTCCTCTTCCCCATCGTCGTAGTGCAGAAGATGCGCCGCGTCGTGCTCCCGGTACTTTGCTACCCGCCCGCTGTAGTACATGTCGTCGATGCTCCAGAACACACTGAGTCGCTGACCAATCCTAGCATACCCGCCGCCACGCGCACGCAGCCACGCTCCGATGGGCTGCTTGGTCAACGCGTGCATCAGGCAATCCCCCCACCACATGTCCTCCCTGCCGCTTCCTGCAAGCCGTCGGAAACTTCCCGGGGAAAGCTGCACCAGCCCCACGCCCCCCATACTGGAACGGATCCGGCACAGCACCGTTTCTTCATGCTGCCTCGTCCCGCTGCTCAAGTAGCCTCGCATGCCGCCGCACGTCACAAGCACGTCCTCCCGCATGGCGGGCGCAGGCTCCATCCGTTGCACCCCCACGCCCGTACCGGCGGTCGTAACCCATCCTTGCGAGGGGCCAGGCATGCCGCTGACTGCCACCAGCAGCTCCTGGTCCTGGACTCCGATGATCGTGTCCGTAATGCCATCTGGGAACCGCACGCCGACATCGAGCTTCACCACATACATCGCACGGCTGGACCCGCCCGCCTCCACGAAGTCGTGGCACACCCCCGTGGCGCCCCGCAGCAGCTCCCCTGCGCTGCCGACGAAGCGCACCTGCCGTTCTACGAGCTCCGACGACGGTGCTCTCACCACCTCCCCCGACGAGCATCTTGGGCAGGCCCACTCGCCCTCGCGTGGCCGCAACAGAGGCGGGGTGAGGCATGCCAGGTGCCACCCGGTGGGACACGAGTCGCAAAGCAGCATGTCCCACCCTTCCGCCGGGTCATCATCCAACAATCCGCACACCTCGCAGGCAATCTCTTCAACTGCCGTGGGCACCCTTTCTCGAGGGGGCACGGCCTGCTCGTCCGGCAACCCCCGCGGCTGCGCCTGTGCTGCCCTTGGAGAATTCAAGCAGGAGCTCTTACGTTTGCGTCCCCCGCGTGTCCTCCCTCCCCCCTCTGCGCTTCTTCTGCGTCCCTGCCACATGTGTCCTGTGCCGCGCCGCCACCTTGTCTAACCTTTGCTGTGTGGCTCCCGCCTGCACAGCAGCGGGAGTGGGAGCGTGAGCGGAGGCACGGGCAGGGGCATGAGCGGGAGTGGGAGCGTGAGCGGAGGCACGGGCAGGGGCATGAGCGGGAGTGGGAGCGTGAGCGGAGGCACGGGCAGGGGCATGAGCGGGAGTGGGAGCGTGAGCGGAGGCACGGGCAGGGGCATGAGCGGAGTGGGATGCAGGGGCGAGCGGGTGGGAGCGTGAGCGGAGGCACAGGCAGGGCCATAAGCGGGAGTGGGAGCGTGAGCGGAGGCACGGGCAGGGCCATAAGCGGGAGTGGGAGCGTGAGCAGAGGCACGGCAGGGGCATGAGCGGGAGTGGGAGCGTGAGGCGGAGGCCACGGGCAGGGCATAAGCGGGAGTGGGAGCGTGAGCGGAGGCACGGGCAGGGGCATAAGCGGGAGTGGGAGCGTGAGCAGAGGCACGGGCAGGGGCATGATCGGGAGTGGGAGCGTGAGCGGAGGCACGGGCAGGACCATAAGCGGGAGTGGGAGCGTGAGCGGAGGCACGGGCAGGGGCATGAGCGGGAGTGAGATCAGGGGCATGCGCATGGAGAGGAGAGTTACTAGCAGCAGGGGAATGCAAAGCAGAAGCTGCTAGAGGAGTAGAAGCCGCTGCCACTGCAACCACTGGCATGGGCAGAAATGCCAAGCGCTCTTGGAGAAGCTGGGCCGCAGCTTCCCACAATGCATCTGGCGACTCTGCCCGCTGAACCGTGGCACGCCACGTGGCGGCGCGGCGCTCGCCCCATGAGGTGGGCTTGGCATTGGCTGGAAGCAGCTGCTCCAAGCACAGCAGCTCTTGGCAGATGTCCGACAGCGTGCGGGAATCGAGAAGCTGCTGCTTGGCGCGCCTCAGTCGCTCATCCCACTCCGTCAGATCCTCCAGTGCGAACTGAATCGCCAGGACCAGCGTCCTCTCCGGACGCCCCTGCGGGTCACACCAGCTCTTGGCCCTTCCTCAATAGAGCTTATGCTCGCCTTCCTTCTGCTTGGAATATGGACGAACCGGGTGAGCCCAGACTGAAAATGCACCATGGACTTTCACAACAGATCAGAGGTAATTTCAGCTCAACCAGACCCCCCGCCAAGTCTCCGAGGCGATCAACCCCGCCAAGTCTCCGAGGTGATCCCGCCAAGTCTCCGAGGCGATCAACCAGACCCCGCCAAGTCTCCGAGGCGATCAACCAGACCCCCGCCAGTCTCCGAGGCGATCACCAGACCCCCGCCAAGTCTCCGAGGCGTCTCACCAGACCCCCCGCCAAGTCTCCGAGGCGATCTCAGTTTAACCATTTGCCGCTGTGCACAAAGCATCCCTCTAACCGGACTCACCGAACCAATCGGACTCACCGGACAGACATGACACTTTGTGTCTTGGCCTACCCTCCATGAACCGACACCACATCGTGATGATCCGACTTATGACACGCTGCGCCTTGGTCTGTCCTCCCTCCACTCGATGCCGACATTGGCGGTAGAGAGCGCGCCTGTTGTCGGTGCAACGGCCTCGGCCGAAAGTCCGCCTCGCTTATGCAGTGTTCCGCTCGGCACAGGTGGCAGCTGTAGATCACGCCGGCAAGGTCAGCGGCGTCGGCATCGGCGGCGTATCCGGCGCACAGCGCATGTTCCCAGTGATCGCAGATGCTGCACTGGATCATGCTCCCAATCGACGGCAGTCCGCAGATGCACCACACGACTGCCTGACCCCACTCCTTGCAGTAGGTCACATACTTTCCCGAGGAGGCGTCGTGGCTGACGATGATCTCGCACTGAGCGTCTCTCCCGTTGTTGTATATCGTCAGGATGCCCTCCGCCCCCCTTGTGCGCCCACTCCCAACGTTCATCGTACAGCCTCTCACAGCTGCGCCTCCCAAATTCCCACCGTCACCTGCACAGCCACGTGGGACACCATGCGCGCCAGAAGCAGGCATCCGCCATGGTTCACTGGGGGCACGTTTTCCCTCACAGGCCTCTCTGGGGCAGCTGCCCTTTCGGTGCCCCGTGTTCTGCTGCACCGGCACGCTGCCGAGAGCAGGCTGGTGCGGCAAGGCGCCATCGCCCGTTATGACACGGCCTCGCTGCTTAGGGACTCGAATAACCTCCACACCAGGGTGTAACGGTATGCGCCGTGTGCCCGCCTTGACTCCTGCGGTGCTTCTAGTCTGCATGTTGGCATGGTAGCGATGCATCGCCTCTTTGATCGCCTCTTGGAGTCTGGAGTAGCAAGCATCCTGGGCAAAGGCGGTCTTGCTGCGGTTTAACGTCAGAAAGTCGGCTGAGAGAACGCCGAGAATGTCTTTACCCACATTGCGATGCGTATTGAAGAGCTGCAGGCCGATGCGCATGTACAGCTGGCAGAGACGATTCTTGGAATACATGTTCACTCCGCCGAGCATGGGCGCCCGGCCACTGTTCCCGGAAGGATATTCCATGAGGTGGCGAGCAGTGGCATCATCCGTATACCCCAGGCTCAGCTCCGCAACGTGCACGGAAGCATTGTGGATCGAAGCCCCTGCCCCAGTCTCTGTCGGGACGCTCACCTGCGGCATGCAGCCCTTCCGTCATCCAATGAAATGGCCGGGTGTAGCCTGCGAACCCATTTGGTCAGCGACACATGCTTCATAACCACAGTGAAATCAAGCCTTTCGATCGTCGTTGCACTCTCGTTGAAAAACCCTAACAATCAGATTCGATTTGCGCACTTCTCTGAAACCCGTTCTGTCGGTTTTGAGTCTTTGCTATCGTTGTGTGCAGTGCTCCCAAAACATACGCCTTGAAAGTGGTCACGAGTCTCGTAGCTTCATCAGTAATTTCCTCGCCCTCCGCTCCTCGAGCCGGAAGTGCTAAAGCTGCTATCGATAGTTCTAGGGTTCTGGCTCACTCCCCGCACCTCGAGCCGGAAGCGCTGAACCTGCTCCTTCAGCATTGCATGCGGATCCCGCGGCGTCACACGTTGCCCTCGTAGGTGGATGTTGACCAATGGAGTTCCCTGGTATAGGACCTCCAAGTAGCGTCTCAGGGAGTAGTCCTCCCGCAACTGAATTATACGCTCCCACCAGCAGGCAACCGTCGCACCCATCAATCCCGCGGCACCCTCCTGCAAGCTGACTCCGGGCAGGGAGGTGCCTACTGTGCTCCGCCGTGTACCGCACCCGTCACATGCAGGCTTTGAGCTGCTCCCCTTCGGACGCACCCGTCACATGCAGGCTTTGAGCTGCACGCTGCTCCCCTTCGGACGCACCCGTCACATGCAGGCTTTGAGCTGCACGCTGCTCCCCTTCGGACGCACGAGAGAAGTGCACGAAGCGAAAAAGGCCCGAGAGAGGTCACAGCGCTTTAGAATAGAAGAGCTGCAAGAAGGAGAAGACCCAGGCATGACAAATCAACGGGGCAGTGATGGCAGACGAGACGTGCATGCATTTAGCGGCGGCAAAGCCGCACTCCAGCGCAGCGCATGACAATTGTAAAGATTTCGATGTCGACGCTGCGTACCAGCGCAGAGTAAGCTTGGCCGGGGCGCGCTTGCGTGAAGCGGCGAGACCCGTCGGCATTCATCACTACGAGGTCGCTTGGATCTGTGCCTATGTCCATCTCCTTGCTTTCCCGCAGTTGATACATCACGTATTTTATTCCTGTAGCACCCTCGTGGTGGGCAGATAAGTTAAGAAAGCAGGTTTCCACGTGGAGGGCCAGGAGGCGTGTCCCAGAGGCAGAGGGCGTTTTGTGTATACCAGAGGCACAGGGCCGGGGGCCGTGTCCCAGAGGTGGATGGTTGCCATGCCTAGAGTTCATAAGTGACGGAGATACACACACTCGGTGAGAACAACAAATCATATCATAGCATATCACGGAATATTGTATATTACATTATCTACAGAGATACAGAGATACAGAGATACAGAGATAGATATACTATTTAGTAGATAGTAAATGCATCCTAGCAGAACTCCTTTGTACCCAGTAATTTTCCTCCGCACGTGCGGTGCACTGCTTGTAAGCTTACTAAATAGCCTTGAAAGGCCGTATCAGCGCACGGAATCGAGGCTTGGCGGGCGCACCGGTTCTTGGCATGTTCTCGAGGATGCTCACCATTGAGTCCACACTCTCGAGAGAGCTATGAGCAATGATATCCTCTGCGGTTCCGATATGGGTGTGCCGAAGGCAATACTTGCCAAGAAGTTTGTCAAATTCACATTCAGGATATTCGATTTCCTTGATGCCTGCCAAAAACTTGACAAGTTAGTCACGGCGTTGTGACATACAAGCTCGCCAGGAGAACGTCAAGCATGTGAAACAGGTGCTACGGCGATGCAATATACTGGCTAGCGAAGAGAACATCGAGCACGTGGCACAACATGTGGTGAGAAGTGCCCACTAAGCACAAGAAGACATATCGAGAGAGCTCGCCTACAGCTGGTAGTCAGGGTGCTTGGAACCTCCAGCTCTGCACACAGCTGTAGACGGCCGTGCAGCGTATACGATGAGCCGAATTCAAGCTCGTTACCTTTAGATTCCAAGAATGTCGGGGACATAAGCAGCACGACCGCTCGCTCGGCTGTCTTGATGAAAATAAGCGTTGAGCGGGCGAGGCGCATGCAAGCGTGCTTCACGCCAAGCCCGTACTGCCCAATCAAGTCGGCGCCCTTGTCAGAAAATCCGAAACCAAGCATCTCCTGCACCTGCTCTCTAGGCACGCCTGCTCCGCCCTCGCAAGCCCATCAGTGTGAGAAATTGTCCCCTTTCTCGTAGTTTCATCTTTCAGACAATCGGGCTGCGTCGTTGCTCCACTGCGTAAGAGCCATGAAGCAGTGGGTGTACAACGGGAAAGCGTTCGAGGAAAAGTAAAGGCCGAACCAAACCGCAGCAAACGTCCACATATCCAAGCTCGTAACATATAATCGAGCGGACTGCGACGAAAGAACCTGGCCGCACACACGGCACGAAAAGCAAGCTGCGATAGGCTCCGGCCCGACATAACTCTAGGCTGGTTAAAGCGCACAAGCTCCTAATCAAAGTCGAAGGGCGGTTTGTCAAGTTGAACGTGCACGCTTCCTCGAGCAGGTCCGCCTATTGTTGGGGAGCGAACCTGGCCCATCGTCCCAACAGTGTATCTCGGAAGGCACTCGGGAGCTTCCGGGCGCGAAACGAAAGTCTATCCAGAAGGAGAACTTTTTGTTATGCTGCAATGCCACATCGCGGGTATTGTCTACCAACTCTGAGAAAGCTTGGGTGACGCTATTTATCTCGAGCCTGGTGGATTCGAGCAACTTCCAGCTGACGAGGCCTGGAACCTTCATCTTGGGGAAATCTTGGGTGGGCTTTGGGCGTTGGGTCGAAATCCCCGAACGTTAGAGATATATCTATAAACTGATATATCCGGATAATTATTGAGTTCCATTCGACTGTAAAACGGACCCAACACCTAGTAGTGCGGGTTCGTTATTAAGAATCAACCGGTTTCGATCCAGCGGCTGTCGACCTAATTCTTAATCTATGGTTTTGCGATAGAACCAGCGTCCAGCGGATTCACTACATTCTTATCCAACGATCTCGCAAGCGCCACGAGATTCTTATATATCGAGGATCGCCTCGCTGCCTATCTCGGATTCTTAAATTTCCCGAATTCTCGTTGTGCTGGTGTTTCACAGTGTTTAATTCGCGAACTTTCAGTTAGTTTTCACACGGGTTCCCGCTACAATGTAGCACAGTTGTATCCCGGTTTGAGTGAAGTTGGTATACTAATACTGGTAGATTTGTATTGTAAGGGTTACAAAGATAACTTTTCTTCTTTTGCAGCTTGCCGGGCATTTAGTCCCTCGGCCATTATCTTTTTCACTTCAGGGGAAATCAAGCTTGCCCACAAAGTCCGTGTGCGTATGCTCGCCTCGTGAAAATAAATCGAACTATAGTCCGTTGCGGTAGCAGTGTCCTTACTGACTACATATCGCACAACCTTGATAAAAAAACACGGGACAGTTGTGTGAGTTGAACATGCCGCACTCGCTTAATCTTATCGACGTTAGACGATCTCCTATTTTTTTCCTAGTTTTAAGGACTCGTATCCGCCTTCGAGAAACCATATGGGCACAATTCACCTATCTTAGCGCGGGTACACTCTGAAAAACGGAATAGGCTGATGTCTCGGAACGAAGAGTCAAAACCCACGCGACACGCGCGCGGGACGTAGTGTTGTCGCGCGTCTGCTTCGTGCGGGGGTGATCCGTTCGTCAAATACATTATCGCCCTCGGATTCCTATGCATAAATATCACATATTTCCATAAAAAAACGACGACCTTGATGAAAGAGTTGATCAATGGATATATATATAATGAATATATATACGATACAGTCGAGGACAGAAAAGCACAATGCAGGGTGCTCTAGACGGTGATAGCATAAACTGCTGGATGTGACACCCCGTGTGTGTCACAGTCCTTTGTCTGTACTAGTAATCCGTACAATACGGCTGTCACAGGTTTAGGGTTTCCGGCTTAAGCCGAGTTTCACTCAATCTAACTTACTTCTTATGTTATCTTAAAAAAGCATTCTGAGTTCTTTCCACAATATATAGTCGGCACTATATATCTGACAGGTTATGGTGCGCCAGGCAGCTTCCATTACTTTTGATTTCATGAGTGGCTAAGCTACTGAATATATCAGCTGGATTGTATATTCATTGTGTGTCAGATAATCAGAATAATCGGATAACAAAGAGTGATAACTTCCCGTTATATGTTCGGGGTCTACAGTAATACCTCACATTTAAGGAAATGTTGGGGTACGAAGGAAACAGCCAGCTTTTCGGGGTCGGAAAAATGCGGAAAAAGCTGGGCTGGAAAAAAACATTAAGAAAATTTACCCAAATAAGGAAATGAAGGCTGCTGAATCATTTCGTTAACGGAAATCGTAATGTCATATTAAGGAAACGAAGGCTAGCTGAACATCAGGAAATTCCATTATCATTAAGGAAATTGTAGCTGGATCTCAGGAAATTATAGTCGGTATTTCATGAAATTATGAAATACTCATTGATTGGCGCTTTGGCCTTGATACGCGTTAAGTGTTCATTAAGACTATAGCTTTCAAGTCGTCGTAGTCTTCCTGACTAATAATCCCACTTTGCAAGACGGCATGTAATTTTCGCAGTTCCTGGCGACTGCTCGGATCCATGCTGAATTTAAGAGAATGCGCTGGCTGATTGCGCTTTCCACGAATCCCTAAGAAGAAATGGATTTAAGAGAAGAGGCTGGCTGACGCTCGAATCGCGTTTCCTTTTCGTTAGTCATTTCGGTGAGGCCGACGCGGTGGGGGAAGGGGGTCGGAAAAATACGGAGAAAGCTAGGTTGGCTCCAAATTCCTGTTTCCTTAAATATGCGGTATTAGTGTAGGGTTCCGGGACCGGTGACAGTCATACACCCTAACTATAGGAATCACAATCGGGGCGTCACTTCGAGCACACCACCTAGGGTGGTGACCGGCAAACTAGGTGGTCACGGAACTGAAACAAACACCTACTCAGCTTCGGTGGAAATAAACATCCTACAGGAGAACCTGTCCTTTCCGGCAGGGCAACTCCTGAAACTAGCAGTCAGTGAGGCATACTGCAGAATACAGATACAGTTAAAACCCTAAATTAGGCCCATCTTGGGGCAACCTGAACCAACAGCATCTCGATCTGGAGGCAGGCTAACTCAATCCCGTCAACTCTAGCCACGTCGATAGTGCCCGGGAGAGCCGGTGCCACTGTTACAACGCCCAGGAGATTTGGTACCACTGTTGGACAAACCATGCGTAGAGCAAAATGAGAAAGTTGAGAAAGTGCCGATGTTGGTGTAGCCAGTTGCACCGTGTGCAACCAGCCGGGTCCTGTGCTCGATTGAAGAAGAAGGTGCATCCTCGTCCTCCCCGCCCCAGGTGGGTGGTATATAGATCGGCGACGGTGGAGCACCACCCGGCGAGGGCGGCACGGTAACAATCGGAGCCGCTACGGGCGGTTGCGAGGGACCCGGGAACCATGTCCAAAGGGTGCCGAGGTAATCTCCATGGTCGTTGGGGTACCACCCCTCCGACCGCCAATAGAGCGCCGGCGGGACGGCCGTGGGTGTCGGCACACCAGCACCACCGACCCCGTCGCCAATGTGCTCCGGTGTCGCCGATGATTCTCGCGCGGAGTGACTTTGGGAAGGCACAGCAGTTGCACAAACAACGAATACAATAGCATGCAGACCGCGAGAGATGTGAGGGTGGAGAACCCAAAACCCATCGGCGGTCTGCCGCACGCCCGCACCCCAAGGTCTGCCGTGGTGGCGGAAGACCCCCGTCGTCATCCTCGGAGTCGTCCGCTGCCACTGAAACCGGGTCCACAGGCGCAACGGGCCCCATGCAGTGCATCGCAAGGGTCGGCTCCGGTCCAGTCAGGTCCAATTCGACCGCGAACTTGTCCATGAAGGAAACGTGCGGCTCGTGTGCGTGCAACGCCCTGACGGGGTACATCTCCTCGTCGGACACCACCGACTGCGGAGCGGTAGGCGGTGCTGGCGGCGGTGGCACGGCCGGAGCGTCGGCATGTGCGTTGTCGTGGACCTTGAAGTTGTTGATGTTCATAGCACCACCAACCGCGCAGACCCCGAAGCGGGCGTCGGCGGGCTGGCAGCACTCTAGATACTCGTCGATGGTGTCGAGCACCCGCTCCTCGGCGACAGCGAAGGAGAACGGGCGGAGACGGTGTCGTAGAGCTCCGGTTTGCCGTCTGCAACGTAGCAGACGGCGTCGAAACGACGGAGCGGGGTCGTTGCTCTCCATGGCGTTCTGGAACAGCGTGGCGAGGACGTCATGCTCGCTGTCCGCAACGTTGAAGCCGTGTGCGCCAACATGTCCGCGTGGCCCGCCGTTCGGGCAGTCCCGATGCCAATGCTTCTCCGCCTTAGCGGAGCATGTCGGGTTCCCGCACAACGGAACGAACGTACCGGTGGGTTTGTGGAAAGCCACCTTCTTTGAAGGCTTCCCACGGAAGTTCTGCGGGAAGTTGCCGTGCTCGGGAAGAGGCGTCGCAGCGAAGCGGTTGCCGTCACCATGTCCACCTCGTCCGATGGCGTGCTTCTTGTCGTTGCGGGTTGTGAAGCCCTTGGTGGCGTCGATACGGGTGTGAAGGGCCTTGATCTCTTTCTTCATGTCGAAGAGCTGGCCACGGAACTCGCTGGAGATGGCTTTGAAGTCTTCGTCGTCATGCTGTCCAGTCAGGGCGAGGGCGGAGTACTTGCGCGCAGCAGCCGGGACGTGCGAGTCCGTCCCGTTTTGCGCGTAGCACTCACGGGTCCATTGCTGAATGGTGGCAATGGACTCCGCCGCACGCTGGTCGTACAACAGAAGCCGGTTGACAACCGGGGCATAGAAAACCGGGTCGAGGGCCTTGATGAAAAGGGACTTGACCTCCATGTCGTCGAGGGTGCTCTTCCGCCGAGCAGACCGAAGAGCGGCGTTGAAGGCGGCGATAGTCCGCGACGGGTCGAACTGGTTGATCTTGATGGCCAGAAGAAGGTCTGCGGTGCCTTGAAAAGGTCCGCCGGAATCCAGAAGCATTCTGGCGATCTCCAGTAACACCCGTTTCCCATCAAACGGGTGTGCCTTTGCCGAAGACTCCATCCAGTCCGCCGCGGGCAACACCGGAGCGATGATGAATTCCAGTGACGAAAATAGCAGTTTGTTCGCCTCGGCGCGAACGGGTAGCGTGGCATCCTCCAGGTCGAACAGAGAAGAAAACGCGGCCTCCTCAGTGACGAAAATGTCCCGTAACGCCAGCACCAGACGGGCGAAAACGGAGCTGACGTTCGATTCCGCACCATCAAAACGTCCATGCTTGTCGTCGTACACCTTCTTGATAACGAGCTTGGCGGCACGCTCGTCGAAGGACTCCTTCGCCAGACGTCTGGCCGCGTCGAGGAACATCGCCCATGTCGACTGGGCAGCCGGCGCAGGCGCAACCGTAGGAGTGGCCGGTGTAGTCGCATGTCTGGCTGCGGCATCGTCGAACATGGTAACTAGGGAGCGGCGCGCGGCCGCGGTGTGAGATCCCGTAAAAGTGCCCATGATGAAATGACTACAGAGACAGGGTGAGGTGAATAATGCGAGGTGAGGCTAACGGTTTGGGCGACGGCTTGCGAGTCGTGGCGGGTCGTCGAGGATAAATTGGGGAAACAGCAAATAATACGCGGTCGTGTGGGACGAAAGGACGTGATCAATGCCGGACGGTGTACTAGTGACCAGAAACAACAAAATCCAGCCCAACGATACTGCATGGAAAATAAGATGCCATAACGCGCGTCCCAATCACGTCCAATCAACCGCGCGTCCGTAACTGAGCCATACCGCCCATACCGAAAACCTCTCTAACGCGGGTCCTCACCCCATCTCAAGCGTCGGTGTTTAGCCACTCATGGCCAACGTCGCAGTGTAAAATTAAGAGTGCGTGGGACCAAACCTGCTGAATATATCAGCTGGACTGTATATTCACTGTGTGTCAGATAATCAAAATAATCGGATAACAAAGAGTGAGAACTTCCCGTTATATGTTCGGGGTCTAGGGTTCCGGGACCGGTGACAGTCATACACCCTAACTATAGGAATGACAGTCGGGGCGTCACTTCCAGCATAAGCCACTCCGCTTGGTAGGGCGTTGGGGGCCCAATTTGATGTCGTGATTTTCGCAGTTGCGGTTGAGAGCTAGTTTACGGGCGGATTGATTTGGACTCGCTGCAGCGTGCGCCTACCTGGGATTATTTTGTATTGTCCGCGTTGGATTACACTCGACTGGAACTTGATCAATCTTTGTCGTGAGACTTCTTGGCCGTCGCGTTACGATCTTGCAAATTCACAGTTACGGCTTCTTTGTTTATCCGTTCCGACACTGCATCTTACGGCTCTCGACCATCGCTTTTACGTATTCTACGACATCAGCCCTCTACCCCAACGCTCCCACCTACTGGATTTTCATTATGCGTGTAAATTCCCACGTTACGCCTCCCTTGGGGGCTCACAATCGAATTCGATTAGACACAATTTGTTCACGCGACGTCGGCTCTCATTACAGACCGACGCCGAATTCTCCGGGAGTTTCCCTCACGGCTCCGGACCGGACTCGCGCCACGACCGTCCAGAATTCTACTTGGGACATCGACATCATCAAGAGGATTTCTCGTGACGCCGGAGTCGCCACTATATATCTGACATAAACTGAATAGAAAGGCATACGGGAATGCCTATCTAGAAAGGGAGATAGGTCACGGTCACGGATGACACACACGGCGAGGGGTGAAGCTAGGAGAAGGCAGGCCCCCATACAGGGGGGGGGGTCGCCTTCCCCGTGACACCATCTCACCCCGAAGGTGTGAGTGGTCATCCCACGGAGTCAGCAAACCCTAAAACCTAAACCCAATGTTACTTAGTGTCCGGACCAGGGGGCCTTTTACAACCCAACTAGCAGCTAAATTTGCAGGGGGCGTTGCCCAGAATTTGAGTAACAATGCAGGCAAGTCGAGGCATGGTATGCTGCCGGCGGTTGACGGGTTGCGGAGCTGTCGACCGTCGGCTATGTTGGCGAAAACATCGCCGAAGATTGATCGGGAGGGCCCAACTACGATTAACGTCGTGCGATTAATCGGGAGGGGTCCCAAGTTAAATACTTAAGGACCACGTTACATACTTAAGGCATGTTGCCCCATACTTAAGACGGTTTGGCGAGTACGGATGTACGGTATTACGGTTTGAGTTGGAGAATTAGTCTGATTGTGATATCCGGTCGGTGTTCCCGCCGGGGTCTTTGAGAAAGAGGGAGACACGAGCCGGAACACGGATAGCACGTGTAGCGATAGCAAGTAGGGTCGTGATCGCTTCCAAAATATCACACTCTGAAATGGGCTTCTTGCAGCCGTCCCAGTGTCCGACAAGAAAGTGAGTGCCACTGCGTGGACATGGTCGCTCGGCCGTGTCATCAAAGGGGGCCATACAACCACTACCCTCGAATTCCACCTTGCCGGTCATGTAGGGTCCCCGATTGAGCGTTGCACGTGTCGTTTAACTTGCAACAGGATCATCGTCGCCCACAGTCAAAGAACGTTATTTAGCACGACTGTGCGAAGAAGGAAAAATGGTGGTGTCGAGATTTGCACTCACGCAGCAGCGAGCGTGACGGAAGCACGCCGAGAGCGTGTTACGGTTGTTGCAACCACGGTGCGGTGGGAGCAAATTGATGGCCGGAAATGACCATATATGATAATGTATTCTTGTTACCAATCTAACTATGAATATTTCTTACTGCAATACGGTAATTAATTGGCAAAGATTAATCGGGAAGGGCCCAAATACGATTAATCGCGCGATTAATCGGGAGGGGGGGTGGCGTTTTTAGCCAAAGTGGACGCCGCAGACCGCACGAAAATTCTATAAGAGACCCCTGTATAAGCCGGCGGGAAAAAGAAAATGCATCTAAAAAGTTGAAAAAGCATATTACTAGGGGGAGCTCGGGCGACGGTATTAATGATACTTGTGCTTGGCCGCCGAAGCGTGGTCTTGAAGCGCGAGAGAATCCTCGTTTAAGAGTATCGTACATTGCGACTCGGACCGTCTCACCGCTGTGTAAAATCGTGAATTTTCAAAACCATGCAGTCCGGTCCCATATTTGACCAGTTAGAAATAACCGGCGGGGGTATTCACGAATAACCGAGTTTTCCGTAAAATAAACCGTTTTTTTAGGTAATAAAAACCTGGGTTTCTAACACGAAAAAACCTGGGGTTTCGTCGCTAAAGCGGTTATGTTTTTGCCACCCAGGTCATAACCCCGAAACCCCGCCGCGCCGTATAACCGGTTAGAGGTTTTAGAAAACCTGGATGCATTTTAAAATCAACCATTTAACGATGACGGAAATTCGCAAAATTCCTGGTAGTCTTGCTTTATGGTGACGGGAACACGCACAATTCCCGTTTGGCTCGTAAATATGGCATTCCCATCGGGAAATCCCGGTTTCCCGGGAACTTCCCGGCGGGAATGGCCATCAATGGATGGATGGGACCCGTTGGTCCATGATTATGCCATGAATGCGGTCACACCACACCCCATGGTGAAAAACTGAAACATGCGGGCAACTAAATGCTCCCCGCAAAAATTAAGGGAAAACACAGAACGTGGACTTCACCACCCGCTGCCTCTCCTTACAGCAAAGGCAAACGAATCCATCCACCGAGCTCTCCACGAAGAGGCAGTGTCCGCCAGAGTGGCACCGCACGGACAACCGCTTCCCAAGATCACTTCCACCCGGCGGCCGTCCCCATTCACAGCGACGCGCCAGTACCTCACATCCGGGTCAAAGAACACGAGTCCCCCGGCACGTGTGATAACCGTGAATCACTGGACACGGAGAGGAAGCAAGCGTTACACGAATCCAAGGTTTCAAGACACTCCGAAAGAGGTAGTACCCGCCAGAAAGGTACGACATGAACATCCACATCCCACACATCAGTAAGCTTAGGTGGTCCCATTCTTCACCAGTGAGATCCAGAGAAACCGGATAAGTGTCCCGAAGTGTGTGCTGAATTCTTCACGCCATGGGATTCCCGGTCATGGTACACAATGGTACATTATGGTTCTGGGAGTCCAAAGCAATCGGTCCAAGGATGAGCCACCCACAACATATCACATTATATACAAATAATAAAGTGCACTGCATACATTGATACATATCATATAGAGAACAAACATATATACATGTGTTACCCAACAAAAATATGCTTCTTGAAGACTTTGCAGGAAACCACTGCTTCAATGTAAAGTGAACCACGAGCCCTACTTTCGTGCAGATTAATAGAGAGCAATGACTAAACCTGCCTATTGATGCTGTTCACATCAAACGAATCACTGCCACCAATATCGTAGATATCATATCATATAGACTGGTGCAAAATCTTGTACATAGGCACGAAATCTGTTACTGCACAATGTTTCACAAATCTGAGCTGTGGCTACAGACCGCAACAAAAGTACTTTCGCAACTGATCTGCAAAAATGCTTTCATGGTACCCCTGCACACAGGAACAAACCCCGTGAACGTCAGGGTTTGAATACTGAACCAGCTTGCAGGCAGGTGAGCCCTTAGGAAACACGATGTGGGTGATAGCGCCAGTCTCCGACTCAGGTTCCACACTAAGCAGTGCGTTAAACCGCAGAAGGCATGGCACACTATCACACTGCGAAACACATCACAAATTATATGTGATAGCATGAAGCAGTGCACGCCACATCTTCTGTGAAGGACCGCTCAACAACCGGCTTAACTTCAGCCAGAGTTTATTCCGAAATGGAGGCCATCGTTCACTCGCCAAGTGACACGTGTAAACAGCCCTGTTGAGCACTGCCACTCACTCACCAATAATGTCAAGCACGACGCCAACAAGTTGCGGTGCCTTCAAGCGATACTTAGCTGCTGACAAAATAATACAAGCATCTGCTCTACGTTGCATATCAAGGCGCACCCGTGGCGGAGGACGTTTGGGAACGCGTAGAAGGCACACAAGGGCAGGGGCTCACCTGTAAAGGTGTGTTTTCCTCGCTGCTCAGATCACCCCCGTCACAGGCGTAGCTTTGGTGTGTGCAATGTAAATCCGTACAAGTCCCGAAAGGCCGCCCACAGCTTGGGCAGTTTGTTGTTATCATGCTCGGCGTTTGTAGCTGGAGCTCATTAGCTGCGCTCCAAGACCCCCGCTCTCATTCTCGGGGGACGCCCGGCCTCGAGCCCACTTTAGTAGGTGCAAGATTCGACGACGCGCCGTGAGCTGAGTTGTCTCCCTTTCGAACCTCGCGATTCCGACACTACCTGATGTGCGCTCAGGGTACGACGCGATAAAGGAGGAAGCCACAACACGCACCTGGGCTGTTTCTGCGACGCTGACTTCTTTTTTTCTTAGCGTTGTGTGCGGTCCATCTGGTAGCGAAGTTGAGCTCATCCTGTTCTCGCTCTCTAGGAGAATATGTGGGCTGGATCGTTGCAAACTCTGCGGCTATGTAGTCGGGGAAAGACGGAACGTGTTCTTCCCCTCGCATGGGGGCAACGGCGCTTGACGGTTTATGCTCTCGTTTGGAATCTGCTGTCCGATGCACAAGCTGATTTCCTGGGTTGACTTCGGAGTCCTGTGTGGTTCTTGGCTCTGGATGCCGATCACGTACTGTGCCTTTTGAACTTTCAGAAGGTTGCAGTGGAGAATCCAAATCAATGTGTGACACAGAGCCATAACTTAAATGGCGTTTGTGTGACGTGAGCCCTGGAGCGCCAAGACTGCTACACGCTATTCCATCCTGACTAAGAAGCAGCGCAGGTGGCACGCACAGCCGACTTCCCACTTCTGCACCGTTACTTAAATTACGCTTGTGCCTGTGAGAGGGAATGTCCGAAGTACTCCTTCTGTGACTGTGGGCAGGAGGAATATCCGTTTCTGATGGAGACAACGGTTTCCCCGAATATGCACGATAGCTCTTCACACCATACTCGCGTGATATCTTCATCCGCAACTCTTGAAATAATCTAAGTGCACCGCATTGTTACAGTCTTTTGAAGGAAATGAGTCGCATGTGATTTCGGAGTGATTCTCCACTAACTCGCGAGTCCTGAACAACTGCCACCAAGGTTCATCAATAGCGGAGTGTGCGAAAACAAGGAGGAGGAAGGACGGATCGTGACAATTGCGGATTGGAGACCTCCCATACTCATCTCGTTCGTTGGAGCATCATATATGAAAAATATTATCGTGGTGAAGCTCGGATGTTACGAGGTATGAGTCAAACGTGCATATACAGTGAAAGTCTTGCAACCTGGCTCCAGAGAGTACGTAATGGTTTCCGTGCTTTTGCACTGTGCGTAAACTCCGGTTCCTCGGACGTTTCCGTTGGCAGGAGCTTACGGTGTCAAGTCATGTAAAACATCAAAATATAATAGCACTTTCATCACGGTAGCATAATCCAAACACATCAAACGAGCTTAGGTATCAGTCGGGTGCCGTTGGGACATGACACGCAGACGAGAACTACTTACACTTGCGAGTGGCGAAAAGAAAGTTTAAGAGTCGATTTTTGAGAGGTGACGGAGAATTCCGGTACTGTACAGTCTCAGTGCGATTCACAGTGTTAAGGATGAATCACACTTCTTAACACTGTGATTGGCCAAAATGCCACTGCCAAAATGATATACCAATCAGCAATCTCCGTCCCCTCTCAAAAATCGACTCAAACAAACGTTTTAAAAACCTCTCTCGATTCTCCTCTGTCTGTGTCTCTCTCCTCTGTCTCGCGACTCTGTGTCGTCTGTGACGGTGCGGTGTGACCGCTCGGTGTGACCGTAGTACTAGTTGTAGACTCTTTTTCGTTTTTGGTTCGACACTTCGATTAATTTACTTGCATTGGTGGCGCGTGGCGTGCGGTGGGCGGGGCTGGCGTGGTGAACGAGCCCGCGCCGATGACGGAGCGCCTCGATTACGATGGGGAGATGGCACGCCGCGGCGGCAGCGCGGCGCGTACATTTTTCATGGCCCGCCAGCGCTGGCGGGGCGTGTGGGCTCTCGAAATGGGTAGGGCGCGCCGGATATGGCGCGCCGACGCGTCCAAAGCGCATCCTTGTCTTCGATCTGCATCTCCGATCTCATCATTTTTGTTCTTCGATCTTTCGATTTCTGACAGTTGCGGACCGTGACCGCGACCGGTTGACCAGCGGATGACCACTGTCAACTCTGACACCGCATAGTGATAGTTCACACGGCTTCCACTCACTTCGGCCCCATCGCATGCCATAGGATTAAGGATAGCCATGCCTCAGCCCAGCCTCGAGCCTGAGAGACGCGCATTCCTGTTGGCAACTCCACTTTCTATTCCGTTAGCGGGGTGTCAACCTTGGTGCCCTCTGGGAAAGTGGATTGTGCCCATTATCATAAGATATTGCAGGTGTTCCGTGGTTATGGTGAGTTTGTTCAATTGAAAGTTTGGAAGCTGCAGATGTGAATAAGCTTTATTCGGGCTTACTCCTCCGTCCGCTACGTTAATCCGTAAGGGTTTTCTCGCACAAATAGATAACTTTTCCGTGCTATGACAAAATAAAACAAAGTTATCATGAGTGAGGAAATTGACAAGCACGTTTTGCGTAAGTATGAGATCGTGCAGAAGCTTGGGAAGGGGGTAAGTATATGGACCCAAACCCGCAGTTGTGTGGCGATTCTCAGCGGTTTGTTTTTGTAAGAACAAAGTATGCAGCCCCTCCTTTCTGAAGCATTCCAAAAATATTTTTCAGACGGTCTCAGAAAATGGAGGAAGGCAACGGAACCTCGTTCTGAAACATGTTGCTCAAGTCAAGTTGTTGATGCATTTCAAACTAACATTTCTCTCACGCAGGCTTACGGTATTGTGTGGAAAGCAATTGATAAAAAGACGCGTGAGACAGTGGCTCTGAAGAAAATCTTTGATGCTTTCCAAAATGCGACCGATGCGCAGGTATCCTTGATCCACCAACCGTTTTTTGAAGCGAATTCCTGCGAGGCAGTCACTCACCGACTTTGACTGACGACCTTTCTTTCCTGTCGCCAGAGAACCTTTCGGGAGATTATGTTCCTTCAGGAATTGAACAATCATGAGAACATCATCAGGTGATGCCCGGAATAGGTTCGATAGTACTTTCTCAATCTGCCTCCCTCCCCCCTCCCTGCCTGCCTCGTTGTGATACTCCCTGGCGGTTTTCCGGAATTATAGCCTGCAGCACTTGTCGAAATATTTAAGGTCTGGAAATATTTCTCTTATTTCTTTATTTGCGTCCAGTGCGGCTGCATCCTTTTGCCTCCGCTGCGACCCGTGACCCGTCACAGTTGGTGTGCGAGAACATTTGTGGTCTATCTAGGGTATTTTTCCTTGTTCTCGCTTTACGAAGGACCCAGTTAAACTGTTATTTCAACAGAGCCTGAAGCAGCGGTGTCAACCCGTCACTTTGCGGTGTTGAACTATTTTGCGCGTTCCGATGTGGGACATACGTGTTTCAGGCTGCTTAACGTTCTCAAAGCAGAGAATGATCGCGACATCTATCTCATCTTTGAATTCATGGAAACCGACCTGCACGCTGGTGAGCATAATATTGCCCACCCTTTTCCCCTTCTTCCGTTTGTCGAGTGCAATGCGGTTGGTGTGGGCACTTCACTGCCTTTTCCGCACTCCGTCGCTTCTCAGGGCCTAACGTTTAACGATTGGCTGCAGTGATTCGGGCCAACATTCTGGAAGAGATTCACAAGCAGTACACCATGTACCAACTTTTCAAGTGCCTGAAGTATATGCACTCCGCGGAGTTACTACATCGCGACGTGAAGGTAGTTAACTCTCTTTGACCACGTTCTGGCGGACTGAGACATGGTTTCGGCACAGAGCTGGCTGAACTTTGCAGCCTGCTACACTTTGCCGTTTTTTAAGGTGCTGTATTAAGTATCTGATTCTTGGTTGGGACGTGTGTGACCAGCCAAGCAACCTGCTTCTGAACAGCGAGTGTCAGGTGAAACTTGCCGATTTCGGTCTCGCGCGCTCAGTTGCGCAGCTTGATGATGACACTGGAGCGAGCCCCATCTTAACGGACTACGTGGCAACTCGTTGGTAAAAACCTACTCACTGGATTTTGCCACTCTGCTCTTGAGTTCTTCAGGCTAGCATTAACCAGGTCCTAAACGGGCGACTCCGGAGCCAAACGTTTCGGATGGTCCAAACGCTCCGGCACTTCATGTGCATACGATCTTTCACCAGTGTGCGTTTTTTTTCTCCCCGAGATTACGCGCAGGCCGAGGCTGCTTAACCGTGTAGAATACGTTTGTTCTAGCAGTCACTTGGACTTTCTGAGAAAGCGTTCGGCAAGCCGCGCACAAACACTCAATCGTTCCTGATCTCTTCGCTTTGTTCCCACAGGTATCGTGCACCAGAAATTCTTTTGGGAAGTACCAAGTACACATTCGGTGTTGATATGTGGTCCAGTGGCTGCATACTTGGAGAACTGCTTGGAGGAAAACCAATGTTTCAAGGGACTTCAACCATGAACCAGCTTGATAAGATCATGGAGGTTAGTTACCGCTAACAAACGTCGTTTTACTCCCGGGTTTCAGTGCGAAGTCTGTAGGAGTTGCTGAGATCTCTTCTGTTCTTCTCTCCACCAGATAACCGGTCGTCCTTCGCAAGAGGATATTGACTCCATCCAGTCGCCGTTCGCCGCGACCATGCTGGAGAGCCTTCCCCCTGTCGAAGCACGTTCCTTGCGTGAGGTGGGTACCTCGACCTTGCTTCTCTTTGTCTGGGTTACCGCAGGTCCCGTCAAGTCTTTGAAACCGCACAGCCATTTTGGCTTAGAGAGTAATTTGTGTTACCTTGCGTGTGCTAGAGTGACACGCAGTACTAACTTTTGCTTAGGGCGATCGCTTTACTTTGTGCATTTTTCTTGACTGACCAAAAAAACCAGGAGCGTGCTTAAAGTCACTGTGATGTAAGGTGTAGGCACCCTTTCAAAACGTTGTGACGATCGTGAACTTCGTTATGATCCGAGCTCACCCTGCCCGGTAGTTCCTCCCCTCGTTCACATGGGGGCGGTGGTATTTGCTTATGCAGCTCTTTCCGAATGCCTCCCCTGAAGCAGAGGATCTTCTCCGCCGTCTACTTCAGTTCAACCCGTGTAAGCGCATCTCTGCAGAAGAGGCGTTGCGTCATCCTTACGTCGCTCAGTTCCATAATCCTCAGGATGAGCCGACTTGCGATCATACCATAACTATTCCTATTAATGACAACACCAAGTACGTATTTTTGCTTCCTCTTGCTCTTCTGAGTCCTGTGTAGCAGTTGCAAGCCCGAAAGTCTTCCGAGTCTTGACGCACAGATAGTACGAGGCAATTCTTCCTACTTTTAGGGAGGAAGAAACTTTCCACACCTGGTTCTAATCGAATCTCATTTATGTCACTTCACTTGTCCGCCTGCCAGGTAGCAGTCGTGCCAGAGACCCTTGACTATCCGTGAGTATTCGATCAACGGTATCTTGGTGCTTGCTTGACAGGTACTCGATTGCTGAGTATCGGGACAAGCTTTATGCTGAAATTGTCAAGCGCAAGAAGGTATGGAAAAAGAACCTAAACTCGGAGTTGCTTCGCTTTGATAGCCAGGCATCTTGATAGTTCATCAGTGCTGCACACTGCTCACCGGTTGCTTCGGAAGTGAACTAATGTTTTTTGTGTTTGGCTCAGGAGCTTCGACGAAGGATGAGGGAGCGGGAAAGTTCTCGAACACGTTCAAGGCAAGGAGAGCGCTGAGTGCAACAGTACTGAGAGAGCTTCAGAGGAGGACTGTATACGTGCGCGGTCCGGGATCGAAGGCCACAAAATATACAGCATATCCAAATGCGCACATCTTGTGTGGTACAAGTGAGGGGACACCGAGCCCCTTGTGACTGGTCCTTCATGCCACTCACCTCAAAGAGTGTGTGTGGATATTGTTTATCCTCATTAAAGCAGTGTTATACAGCTGGAATTCTTTTAAGGGATGGCCTCTGAGTTATTCTCGCGCTCAGGAATCTGAGTTATTTAGCCTCAGGCTGGGAAATAGTCTGAAGTACAGTTGTACAATATCTGTTGGTATCTTGGGATTTTTGAATTAAGCCCAGTTCACTGTTTCCACACTCAGGGGAGAAAATATGTTACTTGTTGAAGGCCTGCATGTCATTGATTTATAATATGCTCTAACACGAGGTAGTTTTCAGGCCTTGCCTACCTTGACAATGCGTACGTCAGCTGGCAAGGCCTGACAACTAACTTGTCTTGCGATGATCCCCTACTGACTCAAAGGTCGACAGTTCATTAGCTATCCACGAGCGCCGCTTCACACAAACATTGTTAAGCCTCTCTCAAACATTGTCAAGCCTCGCCCTTTATTGTCGTCCATTTAGTCAAATTAATTTCAACTCTACCGTCGATCCCCACCCTGTTTTCCGCTTCTCGGCTGCATTTGATATGTGGAAGGCATAAATCATTTGTGCAAGATGTACGCATGTACCTACAATATAAACAAGTATTTCACGTTTCCCCATCCAAGGTACAAATTATACAGTCCTCCCACCACGACTGTATTTATACTCACATTATTTCATTTTTTACCCACCACGGATTCCATATGTAAGTTTCAAATTTGAAGTTTGAAGGTGATGCCCGATGGAGCGTGATGACCGATTTGAAAGAGCTGGCTTTCAAAGTTAGCATATTCTACACTTTACAAATGATACAGTCTTCCCACTACTGATTTTTTACTCAGATTATTTCACTAAATAATCTTCCCACCACTGAATTTATACTCAGATTATTTCACTTTTTCCCACCACTGATTTCATATGTAAGTTTCCAATTTCGAATTTTAAGTTTTGAAGGTGATGACCGATCGAACATGATGACCGATTTTGAAAGAGCAGAGTATTTCGCGTCGCGCCATTGGTGTGTATAATTTATGTTGCGGCCCACATACGCGTCTTTGATGACAGTGTCACCAACTTTCATTTATATGTGAGCTTTGCGGCATTGCGGGCTTCGCAATCTAAATATAGAATAGTGTGACAGGCTGACAACGTTTAGCGCCCGCAGAAGGATATGTATGTATAATTTCTGTTGCAGCCCCTACAGGCGTTTTTTATGATGGTGTCACCAACTTTCATTCCGGGAGCTTTGCGGGCTTCGCAATGTAAATAGAATGCTAAAAGAATACGAATGTGACTGACGCTGATGCCGTTTTCCACATATTGTATAATTCTTGTTGCAGCTCATACAGGCGTCTTTGATGACAGTGTCACCAACTTTCATTCTGGGAGCTTTGCGGGCTTCGCAATAATAGAATAGTGTGACAGACGCCGTCTCGCGTTACGCCGAAGATTCCATATATAGGTGTATGATTCCTGTTGCAGCCCTGATGCGAATTTGTGAATTGCCTTTTATCAATCCTGAAGGCAGTAATCTTTATTTTAATATTTCGTATCTGATTTTATATAATACAACGTCATGATAATTATTACGTAATATAATGTCATCATCGAAATTCGATGCGCGCGATACTCCACCATCCATTATTCAATGATCCCCAACTGTGTTATAAAGTTTTTACTGATTTCCGGTTTTCATCATTAAACGCCCTCGTGGGCGAGTGGATCGAGCGCATGTGCGGGTGTGCGGGTTTTGTGGGATGCGGCAGGTACCTGGATCGAAGCTGGAAATGGAGCGGAGTGGAGACAGAGGTGGAGCAGCGGTATAGGCGCCTCGGTGGGCCGCCCCGGAGAGCCGGGGGGGTCGCCGGGTTGCAGGCGAGGAAGGGGAGCTTATCTGAGACACGCCATTAGCATTTATGCTCCTGAGGATATTTTTCATATAAACATCATTGAATATTATTCATATAAATATTTTTGAATATTTTTGAATATTTTTATATTTTAATATTTTACTTTTCCTGCATAAATTTATATCAGCGACGACTTGACAAGAACCCTTGTACTGGAAATGACTATACTGCACAGATAGGAAAGCAGATAGGCGCACGGAAAACAGTTTGGACAAAAGCTAAATATGATTATGCAGATAGAATAATATAGCAGTGAGTGGCTTGGATGTTGTGAGACACGGTGTCACGAGTGTGATATACCAGAACTATCATATCAGACTGTCATATTGTGACAACCCGATAGGCAGTTTCTAGCACCTTGTCCGCATACGTGTTATCCGAGTTGGACCAACCAGAGTACTCCATTTTTAGCAACGCAAGACAAAGAAAAATGCATATCATAAAGCTTTATTAGATAGTTGACACAGTTTAATGGGAAATCGGAACTTTCTGAACGATATTATGAGGTGAATATATCCGATATTGGGTGCATCACTATTATCACCTCCACGGCTCATATATGAAGAGATTTTATAAAATCTCTCCTAATTGCTCATTGGCGGCAATTTCAAGTGTTGGCCCATTTTGAAATGCGGGATGAACTTGGGACAAAGGGGCATGCTGGCATTAGTGTATGTGGAAAAGGCAGTTGGGGAGCACACCAAAATATCATAAAATGAGCATATTACAGCAAACGGCGATTTTGTGGGTTTTGAGCCCCGGTGATGCTATCGGATGGCGGCAAAGGCGCTTGCAAATGTCAAGGAACTCACCGGTATTTATAACATATATTAACGACCGGAAAGCGTGGGTACCATCAAATATGCCCTCAGATGCCCATTACCAACTCGCCACTATAAGGTCCTTACAATGTTCTCGTGGGGCCAAACTCACCACGATAAGCGACATACGCGAGTCGCGAAAGTGATTATATATTCACCCACACACACATATACACACACATGCATTGCTTCGGTTCTGATCGATATAGTCCACCTTGATCATGTGTCCATACAGTACAAGCATTGCTGGAAGCACATCCCGATTGGGCGCTCGTGGAAGTTGGCGCCCGGAATCATGCATGCCTTCAACTCGGTTTCTCGGCGTTCAGTTTTTGAGGCAGTGGCTGCTCGCTTTCCTGAACCGTGTGTGCAGTGACAAAATGTTGGTATCGGCAGGCAGCCAACCTTGGGTGGAGGGGCGAGGATGGTAAATGCCACTGGATGTCATCCGAGGAGGGGACACAGCAAGGAGACCCGTTGGGACCTTTCTTTTTTGCAGCACCTTTGCAGCCTGTGCTTGAGGCAACCTTAGAAGCACATCCTGATGTGGTTGTGATTGCATTCCTGGACGACGTTCGGTTGATTGGTCCTCCTGAGCTGGCACGGGCTGATTATGCCACACTTCGGCAGGGCATCTTTGACATCGGGCTGGATCTCAACATTATGAAAAGTAAGATTTTCTCCCCCTCCGGAGAATGCCCCGAGTTTTCAGATGTTGTTGATGACAACGGCGTGCCTATCGCAGGAGCTGCTTTGGCCTCGGAGGGGACTAAGGTGCTGGGAGTACCCGTTGGAGGTGATGCGCTTTCGTGTCCGAGTAATGCGGTAAGATGGCGGTCTCGGCAACGTCGGTCCTTCCGCTGCTGGAGGAGCTGAATGATCCCCAAGCGCAACTATTGTTGTTGCGTTTCTGTGCCCATCGGATTTTTTTGCATTTGATGCGTGGTGTGCGTCCCGATCTTCTTCAGTCGGGTGCTTTACACTTCGAGAAGGCGGTGCAGCGCAGCTTGCAGCAGGTTCTGGGATGCCCGTTGCCGTTGAACGAGGAGTCGGTGGCCATCCGTCAAGTTCCCACGGCCTGGGGGGGGCTTGGGTCTCTCATCCATCCAACGGCTGTCATTGGCAGGGTGTGGCCTCGTATGCGGTGCCAACCCTGGAGGAGTGCTGCCTCCCTAGTCTTTGCAGTCACGTATTATGGACGAGGCAGACATACCGTGATTGACGTGAGCCGTGCATTCCCTTGTCGTGCCTGGTACGTAGACCGGGCTGCTCGGGAGCCGTTGCGGGCTGCGGCGGTACATGAACGAGCCAAGAGGGCATTGTACGGACCAATCTGGCCTCACACGCTTGTGCCTTTTGCGATGGAGTCTTTTGGAGGTTTGGGGAAATCGGCGCGGAAGTTCTTTGACAGCTGTGTACAGCGCAGGCAAGACCGATTGTTTCAGGAGGAGGAGGATGCACCATGAAGCACGCGGAGCTTTTCGACCTATTGGCTGCAACGGATACAAGTGGTTGCCTTGCACGGCTCGCAGGGCTACGGATTTGCTTGCAGGGCTAGTCATGATTATCAAGATGGGCGAACGCTGGGAATTGGCACGATGTTGTTCTAGGTAGTTGTTTTGGCATTTGAATGAGTTTGCTTGTTTGCTGTGCCTTTGACATTACAATTGTGAGATGTGAACCTTACAATAAAGTTTCTGATACCTCTTTATATATGCATTAGGAGATCCAGACGAAATCGCGAGATAGGCAATGGCATCGTGACATGACGCGGCGGCAGTAGAAGATGCCTGCCATCAATTTGCTACTGCGTTATAATGGAGAACTCTTCAGTTTGGCAAGTAGTACAAACTGAATATTTTGAAAATCACACTTATATGTACGCAGCATATAGTAAAAGTCAGACACACAAAATCCCTCCCCGACTAGTAGGGTACATATAGTAAAAAGTCAGTTTTATTGAGTATTATTTATGTTTACTTCAGAATCCACCTTTACAGCTAACGCGGCGACCGGTAATTTCCAGTCATGTTCCAGCCGCGGATCCTATAGGTCGGAATCAGCTTCGTGCTCTACCAGCACTTCATTTCCCGCCGAACGCTCTTGCACTTATTCCCACCTATCGGGCTTAAACACCTCAGGCGTCCCTAGATGCATATAGTGAGCTGTTTTCTAGCAACACGGACAACGCCATTTTCCATTACAGACCCCTTTTCTTTTCAGAAACGACAGGCCTGCTCAGCAAGCATAGCAGCATGTCTCGTGATAGCTTGAGTGGAGCTCTCAGGGGCTATCGAACTGCGCCAGAGTCTGTCACTGCAGCCCCCCCACCCCACTGTGACAGTACCGCCGGTCATGGTGACAGGAGGCACATGCCATACGTCATCATATAAAACGACTCCAGACGTGTCTACACGGCCGGTGTCGAGGATCTCAACACCGAAGTTGACACCGCCTCTGTCGAGAGTAGCTCCCATGCGGATTGATGATCGGGCCCGCTCATTGCTGCTGATGTGACGGAAGCAGAGATCACGCATCACAACTCCTTTGTGCATACGATCACCGCCGTGCCCTTCCGCGCAAGTGTGCGGTTATGATCGGTCGAACGGCGATGCGCTGACGTATTATGATGTATGGCCAGTTGCAGCCTCATCAGCGCGAATAAGAAACAACATCTTGATATGTACACTAATTGCCTATACGATGTCTTATACGCGCCATTAAGCGCAACCATGATCCCAACCCACAACACATCTAAAGTATAATTAGCGACCTCTGATAACAATCTCACGCCACCAATTGGTACCCCAATCGACACGCAGGAAAAAACACGTTCCGCCCACCTACAGATCCCGCCACGCGCTGATACCAAGTTGGAACATACCATATACGTATCTTACAAGTGGAACACTGAATACGAATTATCGATTCGAATACTTCGTTTAGATTTTTGTCGGAATCTCACGCTGGCAAAATTCTTTTTACTATCGATTGAGCACAATAGTGTTGGCAGGGTTATTCTGCTGTGACAAAAGTCCCTATGTTCTACCTGGGCAACCTTTTAGAACATCAATTACCCAAGCCTTGGCAATTATATTGCTGTTATTCCTATTCATACACTTAATGCTGCTACTCTACAGTGCGGTGTATATTATATTGTCGTGTAATCATCGGGCCCGCCTTCGGTAAAATCACGGGGAAGCATTTCCAGGATATTGCCATAGTATGTCACACTGCCACATCATGTCCTACTGCTATACCCTGGCACTGTGACATATCTAATCATGCGATTTCGTCTGTTCCTCCGGTATCAATCTGGTACACACTCACTGACTACTTTTAGCGACCGTCTAGTCTATGCATGAAAAGCAGTCGGCATTCTGCATTCTACGCAGGTAGCACATCTTGGTTATTGTCGACATCAAAGATTGACGAATAAATTACACTCCAAATGCTCCCTCCAATCACAGTGTGCTTTCCCGAGGAATACCCCATTCAACTCGCACTCTTAAGATTGCAAACTGGATGCATCAACCGTATGCTGTCTGCCATGATATAGTCAAAATTTTACAAAATCGTACATGGAGACTTCGGAAATCAGTTTGTGCAAATTCCACCCCAGTTTAATTCTAAATATCAGGACATGAAAGGATCAAATAGCATGTAAATATATCAGGTCGATGGCTAGCGTAGCCTCCTTACACCATATCAATTGCGGTAATGAAACTTGAGGAAAACAAGACATACAACACTGCTTGATTCTAAAAAAACGACTTTGCATTGCATTAATGACTCATGCCACAACATGTGCAAATGACTTATCAACCCAGCGATAAAATTCACCACACGAAGTGTAGGGTCTGCTCGTCTGGAGGAGGCCATCGCGTGTTTGATGGCGCACTTGTTACGGGGCGTGGGCCGAGTGAAGCATCGAAGCCACCGGATGCACTTGGAGGCACGGAGATATCAGAAACATCAAATCTTGCCCCAGGAAATGCTCTTGCCCACACTGCTGTCTCCCTCCCGTGGTCCGATCCACCGCTGGCTGCCGCAACTCTGTGCGAAGTGAGAGCATGGCCTCGGGCAACGCAATGCGAGCGCCGCGCTGCAACGCTGCAGAAGAGCTGGCCACACGTGGCGCAAGAGAACTGCTCCCCCTCCACCGCGCCGCCTCGATGATTGTGCAGAGCTTGTTGATCCGAAAATTTTCGCCGACACACAGGACAGTCCTGCTATCAGCCATCAACCATAAATTGGGCTCATCATCCTCCACCCTCTTAGTGTGATTCAAGAAAACTGTGGCCGCCGTCCCTCGGTGCGGCAAGGTGAAGCACGGAGCTTGAGGAGTGGCAGCCTGGCCAACGGTGCGGCAAGGTAAAGCACGGAGCTTGAGGAGTGGCAGCCTGGCCAACGGTGCGGCAAGGTAAAGCACGGAGCTTGAGGAGTGGCAGCCTGGCCAACGGTGCGGCAAGGTAAAGCACGGAGCTTGGAGGAGTGGCAGCCCGGCCAACAGTACAGCAAGGGGAAGCACGAAGCTTGGAGGAGTGGCAGCCTGGCCAACGGTTCGGCAAGGTGAAGCACGGAGCTTGAGGAGTGGCAGCCGCCTGGCCACCTGTGCGGCACGGTGAAGCACGGAGCTTGAGGAGGGCAGCCTGGCCATCGGTACGGCAAGGTGAAGCACGGAGCTTGAGGAGTGGCAGCCTGGCCAACGGTGCGCAAGGTGAAGCACGGAGCTTGGAGGAGTGGCAGTCCAGAAAACGGTGCGGCAAGGTGAAGCACGGAGCTTGGAGGAGGCAGTTCAGATAACGGCGCGGCAAGGTGAAACACTGAGCTTGAGGAGTGGCAGCCTGGCCAACGGTGCGGGCACGTGAAGCACGGAGCTTGAGAGGTGGCAGCCTGGCTGTCGTGTGCGGCAAGGTGAAGCACGGAGCTTGAGAGGTGGCAGCCTGGCCAACGGTGCGGCAAGGTGAAGCACGGAGCTTGTGGCATAGCAGCCTGGGCTAACGGTGCGGCAAGGTAAAAGCACGGAGCTTGAGGAGTGGGCAGCCTGGCCAACGGTGCGGCAAGGTGAAGCACGGAGCTTGAGGAGGCAGCCTGGCCAACGGTGCGGCAAGGTGAAGCACGGAGCTTGAGGAGTGGCAGCCTGGCCATCGGTAAGGCAAGGTGAAGCACGGAGCTTGAGGAGTGGCAGCCTGGCCAACGGTGCGGCAAGGTGAAGCACGGAGCTTGAGGAGTGGCAGCCTGGCCAACGGTGCGGCAACGTGAAGCACGTGATTGGTCCGGATGCGTTTGTCAGGTTGGCGCGAGCAGCAAGCATGCGTATTTTGACAAAGGCAGTGTGCAGTGAGAGCACAAGGGAGCAGGTATACCGCAGTAAGGCCTTGTCCATGAGCTGGACTGTTTTGTCGATGTTGCAGCAGTGCCTGCTCACTGTGAAGCTCTTCCCCACCCCTCGCATCCCTCAGCGCCTGCTCACTGTGAAGCTCTTCCCCACCCCTCGCATCCCTCAGCGCTTGCTCACTGTGAAGCTCTTCCCCACCCTTTGTGTGTCTCAGCCTGCAGGAGGGACGTGCCAAGCGGAGAGTCGCGCTACCACTCTTGCGGGGACCACCCGGCGCACCTGCAGAAGCTGACGTCGCAGACAGTGCACTCAAATGCCTGGCCGATGGCGGCGCCGCGGCGGTGATTCCGCAGCGCCTGCGCCGACTGGAAGGAGTTTCCACACACATCGCACGTAGTGCTGGCAGCAGGCACCTGCCATGATGTCCATGGAGAGCTTGCCGTGTTTTCCTACAAGGCCCGCCGTACCCATGCACGTCACTGCTGGGGCATCACAGTTTACACATTGGTTCCTGATGACAATCAACTTTGATGAATTCTGGCGCAGCTCTTTTAGAGGCCGTCTTGGCAAAAGCCTTAAAAAGGAGATCTGGGTAAAAACCTAACAATGGGCATCTCGGTAAAGCCTCATCTCGGCAAAAGCCTTCTAAAGGGATTCGTGGCGAAACCCTCATAGAGCGCATCTAGGCACAACCCGAAAAGAGGGGCAATTTGGACACCCTTATAGTGGTCATCTTGGCGACACCCTTATAGTGGTCATCTTGGCGACAACCTTATAGTGGTCATCTTAACGACACCCTTATAGTGGTCATCTTAACCCTTATAGTGGACACCCTTATAAAGCAGAACCAGATGATACCTTTCTGGAGGGCACGTTGACAAGACCCTTCTACAGGGCATCTTGGCAAAAAAGCCTTCTACAGGGCATCTTGGAAAGACCCTTCTAGAGGGCACCTTGACAAAACCCTTCTAGAGGGCACCTTGACAAGACCCTTCAGAGGGTATCTTGACGAGACGCTCTACAGGGCATTCTTGACAAACCTCTGAGAGGCATCTTGATGTATGATCTCTTTTAGAGGCTAATTTATGCAAACCTTTCTAGAGGGCATCTTGAGAAAAACCCTTCTAGAGGGCATCTTGACAAGAACTCTACAGGGCATCTTGAGAAAACCCTTCTAAATGGCATCTTTATAAGACCCTTCTAGAGGGCATCTGATAAAAACCTTCTAGAGGGCATCTTACTTAAACTTTTCTAAAGGGCATTCTGGCAAAACCTCTACAGCGCATCTTGACAAAACCCCTTCTAGCAAGCATCTTGGCAAAACCCATCTTAAAGGGCACCTTGACAAAACCCTTCAGAGGGCACCCTTGACAAGACCTTCTTTCTAGAGGGCATCCTGACGAGACGCTTCTACAGGGCATTCTGACAAAACCCTTCTAGAGGGCATCTTGATACATCCTTTTAGAGGCCAACTTGACAAAACCTTCTAGAGGGCATCTTGAGAAACCTTCAGAGGGCATCTTGACAAGAACCTTCAGGCATCTTGAGAAAACCCTTCTAAATGGCACTTTACAAGACCCTTCTAGAGGGCATCTTGACAAAACCCTTTCTAGAGGGCAGACATCTTGACAAACCTTCTAAAGGGCATCTTGGCAAACCCTCTACAGCGCATCTGACAAAACCCTTCTAAAGGGCATCTTGGCAAAACCGACGAAGGGCATCTTGGATAAGACCCTTCTACAGCGCATCTTGACAAAACCCTTCTACAGCGCATCTTGACAAGACCCTTCTAGAGGGCATCTTGACAAGACCCTACTACAGGGCATCTTGGAAAGACCCTTCTACAGGGCATCTTGGCAAGACCCTTCAAAAAGGCAACTTGGCAAAACCCATTTAAAGGGCATCTTGACAAGACCCTTCTAAATGGCATCTTTACCAGACCCTTCTAGAGGGTATCTTGACAAAATCCTTCTACACGGCATCTTGAGAAGACCCTTCTGCACGGCATCTTGACAAGAAGCTTCTACAGGGCATCTTGACAAGACCCTTCTACAGGGCATCTTGGAAAGACCCTTCTAGAGGGCATCTTGACAAGACCCTTTTAGAGGGTATCCTGACAAGAACCTTCTACAGGGCATCTTGGCAAGACCCTTCTACAAGGCATCTTGACAAAACCACTCAAGAGGGCATCTTGACTAAATCCTTCTAGAGGGCATTTTGACAACACCCTTCTAGAGGTATCTGAATAAAACCCCTTCTACAAGGCATCTTGACAAGACCCTGCTAAATGGCATCTTTACAAGACCCTTCTAAAGGGTATCTTGACAAAATCCTTCTAAAGGGCATCTTGGCAAAACCACTCTAGAGGGTATCTTGACTAAATCCTTCTAGAGGGCATCTTGACAAGACCCTTCTACAAGGCATCTTGGCAAGACCCTTCAACAGGGCATCTTGACAAAACCCTTCTAAATGGCATCTTTACAAGACCCTTCTAGAGGGCATCTTTCTAGGACCCTTATAGAAGGTATCTTGACAAGACCCTTCTACAGGTTATCTTGGCAAGACCCTTCTACAGGGAATCTTGACAAAACCCTTCAAAAAGGCAACTTGGCAAAACCCTTCTAGAGGGTATCTTCACAAGACCCTTTTAGAGGGCATCTTGACAAGACCCTTCTACAGGGTATCTTGACAAAATCCTTCAAGAGGGCATCTTGTCAAAACCACTCTAGAGGGTATCTTGACTAAATCCTTCTAGAGGGCATCCTGACAAAACCCTTCTAGAGCGCATCTTGACAAAACCCTTCTACAAGGCGCCTTGACATAAGCCTTCTAGAGGGCATCTTCACAAGACCCTTCTACAGCGCATCTTGACAAAACATTTCAGAGGGCATCTTGACAAAACCCTTCTAGAGGGCACATTGAGAAGACCATTCTACAGGGCACCTTGACAAGACCCTTCTAGAGGGCATCTTGACAAGAACCTTCTAAAGGGTATCTTGACAAAACCCTCCTAGAGGGCATCTTGGCAAGACCGTTCTAGAGGGCATCTTGACAAGACGCTTCTACAGGGCATCTTGACAAAACTCTTCTAGACGGCATCTTGGCAAAACCACTCTAGAGGGCATTTTGACAACACCCTCCTAGAGGGCATCTTGACAAAACCCTTCTACAAGGCGCCTTGACAAGAGCCTTCTACAGGACAAGAACCTCTCACAGGACATCTGACAAGACCCTAGAGGGCATCTTGACAAAACCCTTCTAGACGGCATTCTGGACAAAACCCCTTCGAGTGTGGGCATTCGGTAACACCTTTGAAGAGGTCTTGGTAACACTCTTTGAAAGGGCATCTTGATAAGATTCCTTAGAGGGCACTTATCAGTAAGAAGCTTCTACAGGGCATCTTGACAAAAAACCCTCTACAGGGCATCTTGACAAAACCTTCTAAAGTCATCTTAGAAAAGACCATTTTATTAGGCATCTTGACAATCTTCACAGGGCATCTTGACCAGACCCTTCTAAAGGGCATCTTGACAAGACCCTTCTACAGGGCATCTCGACAAGACCCTTCTAGAGGGCACCTTGACAAGACCCTTCTACAGGGCATCTTGACAAAACCCTTCTAGAGGTCATCTTCACAAAACCCTTCTAGTGCGCATCTTGGCAACACCTTTGAAGAGGGCATCTTGGCAACACCTTTGAAGCGGGCATCTTGACATAAGCTTTACAGAGGGCACCTTGGCAAAAACCCTACCAGAGATCATCTCGGAAACCCTTGTAAACCTCATAAAGGGCATATCGGAAACCTTATTAAGGGCGTCACGGCTTGGCTCGGACCTCAAATTGGGATGCAAAGAACTCGGATTGCAGTGTGTCATCTGCTGGTTGTTCTAGGTGCAGATTGGAGAAGTTTTCGGTGGTTCTAGATGAAGTAGTTGCCGTCCACCCACCTGCAGAGTATGGGAACATTGGGCCCAATCACCATCCGGCATACGGCATGTTCGTCCAGCGCATGTCACATTCATTCATCCATAAGCGCGAATTGTGCTACGAATTTGCCGCCGAAGTAAGGAAGGACCCTACAAAAAAGGTCCCTCGCCGAGAGAGGGGCCGGCGTGCTCATGGAGGGCACGGACCTAGCAAGTTGGCCACCTAGAGCCCGTTCCGCGCGCGTCAAGCAGATGCACCCACAAGCAACATCAGGACAACAGCGCACGGGCATGCCTGAGGCGACATGGTTGGAAAATCCAACAGGAGAGGGCAGCGGGGCTCCCGCAAAGGTGCCAGGGGTGGAGTGCGTAGCTGGTGCAGGGCGACGCCTACCGGCAGGGATAGAGCGCGCAACTGGCGCAGGTCGGAAACGTGGGCCATTGCTGGGTGGTTGGCTGGGGAGCTCAAAGCTCAAGGTGATAGGCGGATCAAGCTCCTCCCAGGTGGTGCTAGTCTCCTCTTGCCTGGAGTGGGAATCGGCCGGTGTGGAGTCCACAGGCGCTCGAGCTTGCAGTGAACCTATCCCACATCACCGAGTCCACAAGCCCCACATTTCTCCAACCGTTGCCGCTTTGTACTGTAAGCGCCTCGTGCACCAAGCTCAGGGGCAAGATCCCTCAGAGAGACACAGAATCTTGATGGAAGAATCTTCAAGTTGTACAGTTGTATCCACTCGAATGGCGCACCCAACAAGAAGCGGTTGGTGCAACGCCAAGGCATCACGAGTTGTGCGCAAGGAGGATCGCCACGCGGAAGTAAACGACCTACCCTTCAACTTACTCCGAGAAGGTAGGATATCGCACGGGATACCTGAGGCCATTCAGGGGTTAACGGGGAATAGCTTCACATGCAGTCTATCTCAAGTGTTGGGACGGTGTGGCGTGAGCAAGGTAAGAGGACCTGAAGAAGCAGCGGGCGGTGTGCATGACTCTAGGCAATGCATGCACACTGGGCAGCTCGTGCTCCTTGATAGCCATTTACGGATACAATCTGATTCAGCAACCGCCCGGCCAATCCACGCTTCTCATCGGCATGCAATAACAATAAACGGATAAATACCCATACGGCTACATACTTAGCTTTTGTGATTTGATACAAACCTTAAGCACATTTCGATGAGGTTGATGAGCCTTAAAACAATTATGGCGGTGTGGATGGATGCGTGACATTTATGCAGTGGTTTTGGATGCGGTAGATTCTAGGGGTGTGGTTGGATGCGTGGTATTCAAGCGGCGTGGTTGGATGTGTGATATTTATGCGGTGTGGTCGGATGCGTGATATATCAAAGCGGTGTGGTTGGATGCGTGATATGTTAAAGCGGTGTGGTTGGATGGATGTTTGGATGCATGATATTCAACCGGTGTGGTTGGATGTGTGATATTCAAGCGAAGTGGTTAGATGCGGAAGGTGAATTCACTATTCCTTTTGTCACTTCAACATTTGTGCCAGCCCAACTCGCCTACGCTTGATTGGGTGGAGGCGTCGGACATATCCTTCCCGACCAACGGCAAGCGCGCTGCATCGGAGGTGGTGCGGCGTCTGCACCGCTAGCCAAGCCGATGTCTACCATCTGGGAGCTCGTGGGCACCGATTTCAAGATGTGGGTGGACCCCGCCGACAGGATTTCCAGGGTCAACTCGTGCGTACTTGGTTGGAATGTGCAGTGTCTACTGATAGTTTTGGTGTAAGGAATGACCATCTAGGGTTACTATACCTCACAACATGTCAATCCTTGAGGAAAGAAACGCTAAGTTAAGGGCGTGAAACCATACAACATTGATCAAACTGTAGGGTCCTAGACAACAACAACGACACAAATACAGGTCGGTGATCATGTCACTATTATGATTGTGTTCGGATTGTCACCGTGAGACGGCACTGGGTGTTGCAATAGTTAGTAGGATTTGTGAGTGACATGGGATCCTAGTTCATGAACTTTCACCAAATATCGCCAAATCACAACTGTAGAGTGATGAATTGGCGTTTACTTCACGGCGTTTCGCCATATGAACGGTTACTATTTTGATCGATGAAATACCTTTAGTGATTTTGGCGATACTACCTTGTTGAATTTTAAAAATGAGGAGAACCGTGTACGATGTCGAGAAGGTGACGGAACTAATTTTGACGATCTATTTTTGTTGGCTCTGGATATCGCCTACTAAGCTTCGGTAGAGAACAAGTTCATCTGTCCACATCGGCATAGAGTTGTTGACCTCCTCATCATGCGACAACCGGTGATCGCCGTCTTCGACGCCAAGGGTGTCGTCGTCAACATGCCTTCACGGATGCACATGTTCGGGGGGGACAATAGGATGAGGGCCGCCAAGGCGCGTTGGCCGACGCTATCATCGAGCTCTGAGAGATGGTGCGTTCACTTCGCAACGAGAGGGGGTATATGCCTCGTGTGGAGAGGGGTAGTAGGACGCAATCGCCGGACGGGAGAATTTGGGCACCGGGCACCGCTTCAGGATGGGCAAGCTGCGGGGTGGACATTATAACCACGGCACACAAGCTCAGTTCCATCGGAATTCGAGGAAATTTGTCTCGATGTGAATGAGGAGTGTGCCAAGCACAAAGCCAACCACCACCACTGGCACGAGGACGGCCCACACAGATATGGCGTGGCGATTCATTCTTTCAACGCTGTAGACATGGATAACGACATGATCACTGGGGCGTTCTTGGGTACCTTGGCCAACAACGACTCTGCGGCTCTTAAAGTGTCCTACTTGACAAGTATTGGTGCGGCAAAGATATGCAGCAACTCCAAAAGAGGGCTTTCTAACCGCTCCGTGCTACTGCTGTGGGTATGCTGCCGTCTATGCAGTACGTGCGCCACGGCAGTGAGCACACGGAGTTGGTAGTGTGCGTTGATGGTGCTACGCACTTGCTCGCATTGGTGCTGTTATTGGAGGAAGCATTGACCCCATCGGGCGAGGCTATGCTACCGGTTGCGCCAATCAGCGACTGCCGCTAGCGTTCCTTCATGGACAACGTCCACAACATGGACACGTTATCTTAGATGAGTTGACTCATTCGTTGGGGCACTTTGCGGACGCCGGCGATGGCGGATCGATGTAGACCAACTCCGAGGCAGAGAGCGATGGCGATGTAGTGATGAGGAGCGTCATGTGCACGTGCCGGGCGTGCAAGGGCGCTACGGCGTTGGCGCGTCGGCGGTGTGCGTGCTATTCTATGCCTTGTTAGGTGTGGCAGAATGTCCACTCATGTGCATGTGCATTAGGGTTTTGGGACATTGAGACCTAGATGTCCACAGGCAGTGCATAGTGCATATCGTTGGTGGTAGGAGCGACAATGTGCTGCTCAATGGTGACAGCCACAACCGTTTCGTGAAGGCATTCACCACTCGGGTCACACGACGTGCCTGTTGTGGGTCAACTATCAATGACCGGTGGAGCGGCACGGCGCTCACCGATGCACGTGGCATTTCCATGTGGACAAGAGTGCACTGATGGCCATCTGTTGGTGTTGCACGGCCACATGCAATCCAACGGGGCTGCAGGTCCACACTGGTGGTGTGTGTTGCGGCAACCCGCCATATGATCGTGGCACGTGGGATCTCAAACACAAATCGGCTAATGATTTAGACGCTAGTGAACTTGGGGATTCGGTTTCCGACCACTTTGAAAGTAGCTAGTGTGCAGTGCACAGTCATACACACCAGAGATGTGCTTTAGCCACGGGAGCCGTGCCTCGTGATCATGCCACGCAAGCCGCCACGCCGCGAACCACGCAAAGGCCAATCAGAGCACCACAGCCGTGCCGCAAGCTCAGACCAAGCACCCCCCAGCCAACCGCAAGTTCAAGTCCCGCAACCCGCCTCAGCCACGGCGCAAGCTCGCCCCAAGCCCCACTCCCCAGGCGTGCCACACGCTCAGGCTCTGCACCACACCCGAGCTGTGTCGCATGCTCGAGCCATGACCCAGTCCCCAGTCGCGCCGCAAGCTCAAGCCACGCCCACCCCCGCCCGCCGTGATCAAGCCATGACCCAGACCCCAGTCGCGCCGCAAGCTCAAGCCACGCCCCATTCCACCAGCCGCGGCGTGCTCCCACAACCCAGCCACGCCGCATGCTCAAGCCCGGCCGCACCCCCCCAGATGTTTATAGGGTGTGGTTGGATGCATGCTATTCAAGGGGCGTGTCATGATGGGTCATTCAATGGTGTGGTTTGATATGTCATATTCAGGCAGTGCGGTTGGATGTTTCATTTTTAGACGGAGTGGTTGATTCATCATGTTTGGGCGGTGTGGTCAGATGCTTGCTATTTGGGTGGTGTGCTTTGATTCAGGATGTTTAGGCGGTGTGGTTTGATGCATGATGTTCACGTGGTGTGCTTTGATTCATCACATTCATCCGGTGTGATTCGACTCATCACAATAATCAAGGTGGTTGGATGTGGCATATTCAAGCGGCGTAATTTGATGAATGATATTTTGCCGGTGTGGTTTGAGTCATGTTGTTCCGGCAACGTAGTTTGATGGGTTAAAACGTTATTCTCATATGTGTCATGCGGTGATGTGACATACTCAGGCGGTGTGGTTTGATGTGGCATATTCTAGCAATGCGGTTGGATGTCTCATATTTAGGCGGTGTGTTTGATGCATATTATTTAAGTGGTGTAGTTTGATTCCTCATGATCACACGGTGTCGTTGAATGTGTGATATTCGGGTGGTGTGGTTTGATTCGAATGTTTAGGCGGTGTGATTTTATGTGGGATATTCATGCGGCGTCGCTGGATGTGACATATATATATGCATGCAGTGTGGTTTGATACGTGATATCCAGGCAGTATGATTTGACGTGTCATACTGAGGTGGCATGGTTTGATGTGCCACATTCATTTGGAGTGGTTTGATTTGTCATTTGATTTAGTTCCTGACGTTCGGAGGATGTGGTACGGTTTGTGATGTTCCCGTAGTATGGTTTGATGGTTTTGATTTAGGCGGTGTGGTCTAATGTGTAAGATTCAAGCAAATAGGGGTTAAAGTGTCAGCTTCAAGGCGATGTGATTTATTTCGCTGTGTCATATTCAGGTGGTGTGGATGGGTTTGACATATTCGCGCTACGGCAAGCTTTGATGTGTTGTGTCCAAGCAATGTCAATTGATGTGTGATATCCCGGCGTTGTGGTGGATGTGTGATATCCAGGCGGTGGAATGAACGTATGATATTTTAAAGCAGTGGGGTTGGATGTGTGATATCCAGGCGGTGTGGCTTAATGTGGTAGATTCTAGAGGTGTAGTTGGATGCGTGATATTCAGGCAGTGTGGTTGTATGTATGATATTCAAGCAGTATGGTTGGATGCGGTAGATTCTAGGGGGTGTGGTCGAATGCGTGATATTCAGGCGGTGTAGTTTGACAAGTCATATTCAGTTGGCAAGGCATGATGTGTGATATCCAAGTGGTGTGGTTGGTTGCGTGATACTCAGTTTGTGTGGTTGTCATAGTACTTCGAAAGTACTCTGTGCAGCGGGAAGAGTCGCTTAGCTCGTGGCGAGTTCCATTGCTTCAACAGAACTTGCGCAGCACAACGATTCGGGCTACTCGGCAGGTTTCCCGTGAAGGTCACAGTTGGTGAATCACAGCACACTTTAGTAATTCATACTGCTTGGCCGCTTACCAGGGTGGTAGATGTGCTTGCAAACTAGTTGCTCCAACTTGTCACCTTGATCAAAATCAAGAAGGCAAATCTGCACAAACTCAAGGCAGCAAGAAAATAAACCAATTAGTGCAACGAAAACAAAAGGCCCGTGAGTGGGGCGCTTAGAGACGAGGTGTGGTCACGCGTGAAACAACGAAACACGTTGTCACGAGGACCTGCATGCACTCGCGCTGGTTGGCAGCAATGCTCAGCTTTCCAGTTTTATGAATAGGATATAGCGGTCCATACCGCGCAGGCTTTGTCACAGTCGGCACCCTCTGCCGACCTGCTAATATTTTGAGCCAGAGCGTAGTCGCTGCAGCCACGATCCTGTCCACAGACACGGACCACAAACAGGTCCGCACACCGCACATCACCTCAAGCGCGGAAGGCGTTGAACTGCAAGCGCTCAACTACAGTAGTCAACGAAGAAGTGTGTCTTTCCGAGTTGCAAGACGGTTGCAGGTCGGTGGGGATTTCACCTCGGAACTTTCCGTATCGGAGTCACTCCAATCGCTTTCTGATAGGAAAGCATGGGCAATGGGCAGGTGCAACGTCATGCGACGATGTTGCTCTAAAGCCTGCGCGAGGAAAACGGATGAAGTTTAGAAAAATACTGTGCCCGAGGAACTCCTTCCGAGCAGCCGTGCGCTGAGCTGTATTCGATCTAGAGTCTTGTTAGTCAGGGTGCAAAATATGTTTTGCGATCCCTGTGGGCAACACGAAAGAAGTCTTTCTCAAGTCAAGTTTCAGACTGATACTGCATTCTTTTCAGCAGCTTTGAAGACGTCGGTGAAAGAAGGGTATACAAAGAGAGGCTTGCGTAGAGTGGTTCAGTACTCGTGCCTACTGCAGACTTAACTGCATCACATTATTGGGAACACTAAGTAATAGCTCTGAGTGGCGAGGGGCACACCCGTTCGCTACAGAACTGTCTACCACAGCTGCATTCAAACGGCTCCATGGCGTCCAAGCCAGCTGCTCCCCCACGATGGCTAAACAAAGCCGTTTCCGATACAAACTCCCCGTTGCATAGCGGACACACATAGCAACCGTGAAGATTGTACACAGCATCCTCCTGAGCAAATTCAGAATTCCTCAGGAGCATGCTATGAAATTCAGAAGTCCAGGATAAGTCCAGGGGATTATGTCGAGGGTCCGTGAGGTCAGGGGTAGGTGGCTGACTTTCGACGTCATCCCGTATCTCTAAGCCTCGGAAGGCGTCCCTTAAGGCAGAGTCTTGCGTAGTTCGTGCGTCGTCTGCGCGGTTATACCTGTAGAGAAGCAAGTGCAAGCATAGATTCACCGATGATTCACACAGATAGGGGAGGATACTGCAACATAAAATCATGGAGGAATAGTGGGAAGAAGCAACCTCTACTCACCTGTCTTCGTGAAGGCGTTCAGATAACTCACGGCGCGTTCTCATTCCCACCGCGTACTCCATAGCAGCAGACTCAAGATTTGCCAGAACTCGTGCGCGACGGCCACTTCTTGAACCCGACTCTCGCGCAGCTCTGCTTGTGGAAATTCGTAAGGACGTATTCGATATCTCTCGCCCAGGCAACATTTCCGCGTTGAGTCGTGCCGCTCGGCTCAGGCTCTCGAGAAGTGCCGTATCATACCGAATAACTCCAGGATACGAGTCGGGGTCTTGTATCCTATTGTTTTGATCTTGCAGCCTACTTGAACGATCTGCAATATTCGGTCTTCGCGTAGACTGGTTGTGTGCATCGCGCTGATGCTGTCGTAGGTCACGCTCTCGGGCAAACACCCGGGAACACTGACTGCAAGCTATCTCACTCATATCGTGATTTCCGTCAAGAAGAGAGCCTTGCATCAAGATTAATTTAGAAGTTGTATTCTCCTCGCTTAGAGGTACGTGGTAGGAACCGTCCTCATGACTCCCTGATTTAGTCTTAAGCTGGCATACTCAGGTCGGGTAAACCAAACTTCAATACCGTGCGTACAAATACGCCTCGAGAGTCGCCTTTCGGATTGTTTCGTTAAATGTTTGTTAGTTGGGCATTGCACATGTTATATTACATTGGCAGTAATATGTTTGGTGGTCACGTTGGCATGTTTAACATGTTTTGGTTTGTTAGTTTGGCATGCGATGGGATGGCAATGGCATGGCACACCGAGGGTGTGACACCCGTCGCGTGGCACACTTAGAATTTGTTGAAAGAAAGTCATCAAGATCTAGATGCAAGATCAACTCATCTCTCATGTCTCATCATAATTGCATCGATTGGGGTACTTGGTTTTGAGCGGTCGAGAGGTTTCAGCCGCTTTTGACAGTCCGATCGATCTAAAATCAATTTAAACCTTTCGATCGTGAAAATCTCTCCCCTCGTTTCGTTCCGCTCCAAACTCTCGGGTTTCGTTTGGACGGAGACGGAGTGAAAGGAATGTGGAATGTTTTCAAATGAACACATTTTCTGTCCGGCGAGGAATGATCGAATGAATCCAATCGTGGAGACCAAGCAAAAATAAATACTTGTATCTTCAGGGGAATAATTAACTTTTGGCTCCACAGGAAGTCTCTGGATCCGTGCAATTATTCTTGACTGTTTCACATGGAAAGTTGAAATTCGTTACTCATACCAGTACGAAGTATGACCTGCGTGCTCGCTTCGACATTCATGCTGCATCTCTGCGCGTACATCTGACCACAAGAACGACCTGCAACACAATATTTTTTGTCGCACGCGGAAGTTATATCTGAAACGCTAATGGTTAGTTCGGAATTTGAAAGGATTTTGACTTCGGCCGCAGAGACAGGCGAGATAAACCTCTCTGGGAAAGTCTTACAGACGTTCCCCAGTAAGGTGACTGAAGTGGAGTCCCTGACTGGCTTGGATCTTAGTTCCAACGCTTTGTCTGACATTCCCACAGTGATTGGACAGCTTCTAAACCTGACCAAGTTGAATATTAGTTGGAATAAGCTGGTCGAGCTCCCTCCTCAAATTGGTTTACTCGCCAGTCTAAGCGAGCTGCACCTCGGTTTCAACCAGCTCACATACGTACCTCCAGAATTATCGCAGGCGACTTCACTTGAAATACTTCATCTGAACGACAATAATTTAGAATACCTTCCGGATGGGCTCGGCTCCTTGGTACAGCTCCGGGACCTCAATCTTCAATATAATCAGCTCAAAGAGCTCCCCTTAGATATGGGGGCGCTCGGAGCCCTGAGCGACTTGAACTTGACCGGAAACCCACTCGAAAATATTCCGCAAAATTGCATCTTTGAAGGCGCCACAAGTGTTATTTCGCATCTGCAGAGACTGCAGGAGAAAGCCAGCCGGGACGCTCCATCAACTCCGCTCGCTCTCCAGGTGTCCGAACCGGAGGAGTTTTTGTCTAGCCTTGCTAATCCAACGAGCCCGACGTCCACTTTCAACACCGATATTGAGTACAACCTAGATGGCTCCATAAATCTCGGCGCAATTCGATCGAGCAGACCGAATACGGCGATCGAGCGAGGCTTCAATCCCGCTGTTCGTCCCGCCACTCCACTTGATACAGGCTACTCAGCGTTGTCTTACACAGACGCGCGTACTGATGCAGCTAGCCGCCCCTCCACTGCTCAGCGACCTACCACGTCGCTCGTATGTAGCTCTCGCGTGGTTGTCAACGTGGGGCCTTACCGTGTGAGTGCGGAAGATGAGGAGGAGGCAACTAGCTTGCTGGCGGCCATGCCTGCAATCACTTTCCCTCTTGCCGCCGCCGCTAGCGCCATATCTCGCGGAAGAAACGAGCGTCCGAAGTGCCTTGACGCTTCTGCTGATCTGAAGGTGTTGAGCAGCGGGAGGCCACCAACCGGCTTGAGGCTTTCTACTGGTTCTTTAAGGCCGCCATCTAGCTCGCGGCCAGGGAGTAGCTCGCGGCCGGCCACGTCGAGGCCGAGTACAAGCCTGACTAGCATGGCCGAGGAGGATCTCTCCTGCGTGCGCCGGCTGCTTAAAGAGAAACATCCCGAGCTCGCGGCGAGTCTAGAAACACTCATAATCGAGGATGAAAAGGCAGACTATATGGACGACGTCGAAGGCATTGACCCAGCGGAGGAGGGTTTGGATCTGATTTGTGGCACGCAACCCTCAGGGCAATGGCAGGAGCAGCTGGAAGGTGACGTGCAACGCTTAGAGCTCGTGGGTGATACGGCACAGCCCAGCAGCGTTTCTGACAAGCTAGACCCCGGAACGAATCAGCACTTTTTGTGCCCGATCACGTATGAAATTATGAAAGATCCGGTGGTTGCCGCGGATGGCCACACATATGAGAGCAGCGCAATCGTAAGGTGGCTGCAGCATCACTCAACGAGCCCCATGACTGGGCAGAGACTAAGAACGTGCGAGCTGACCCCGAACTTCACCTTGCGCAGCCTCATCCGAGAGCATGAGGAGAGGCGGGGAGATACATAGAACTTGCTCGAAAAACAGGAGGACAATTTGATGCTATAACTCTTGCCGCTGCTAGACTTCTTTGCCTAATAACAGTAAGTGTAGTTGAGGGCCCTCTTATCGAGAAAAAGTTGGGGCACTCGCAGGCAGGAGATTTATTTGCCGCGTTGTTTTTGTTGTAGTAGTTGTTGTGAAGGCTTGTAAGGTGAATGTCTCAGGGACGTGGCAGAATCTTAGTCAATATCAGCAACCGCGGATCTAGCAGGTTCCAAACCCGGTTTTACATACATACATCCTGCTCATAAGCTTCCAAGTTAAACTGATTCGCAACCTCAAAAGCCCCCCACAGACTACAATAATAAGGTAGCATGGGCAGCTAGGACCGAGGATGATCCTGCCAGGTGGGCTTGCCTCATTGTGTGCTGTGATATTATCTTCAAACTTTAACAGCAAATAAGATGTAACCGCCTAACGTGAAAAACCTTCAGAACAAGATGCCGAGAATGTGGAAAGATGGAACGCAGGCCCAAACATGTCAAAACGAAATCCGGCAGCAACTCGCTAAGGGGAAAATGCGAGGGAGTCAACAAAGAATGAATTAACGACGGACCAAAACAAAAGTGCCTCGCCCGCTTGCGGCATTCTGGTACTGAAAGTAGATAGCCGGCCGCCTGGGTCCAAACAAATAGGCTTCACACTTTCGAATCCTGCTAAACGTATTTTCAAAACTAAGACAATGGACATTGTTTCAACGTCGAACCAGTCAAATTCCAGAATGCAAGTCATCGCATCGATCGACTGCAATTTCCATTGGCTAACCATACAACAGTCGGTTCCCTTATTATTGACTGGTGTACTGTTCACCGGATAATCACTGACGTTCTCATACTAAATTATGGATCGACACGTCACGTTGGACGACGCAGTTTCCATCCCGTTGGATGACCCCATTTCAGTCACAATAGATTACGCAACTTTGTGGATGGTCCCACCTTTCTATGACGTTTTCCCCTTGGCCTGTAAAATCTCATCAAGCCTGATAATTAAAACAGCCATAATTGATTTAATTTCCTATTTACGACTTGGTGGTTTGCATGCACATTCTTTGTAAAAAAGGATATCATTTAATTCTCCCATCAGAAGCATGCAAAGCCACTGCGTGCACAATGTTAGCAACATCTCCAAAAGTCTACGAGGTACCGTACATATATGGATAGTTGGGTGATGCAAATAATGGTTATGCCTTGATAAGTACCGATTCCGCAAATGCCTAGGCCATTGCTGTGTAGTGATTAAATATATGTGTAACAAATGGGCAGTGCTATCAACGACATAGATGACCCACAGCTAATATTTCCTTTGTGTCTTGATTCTTTGTGATTTTCAATGAAATTGCATGTTTATGAAGAAGATAAAACGATGCTCCCTCTTTTGTGTTGGCATCCAAACTTTACTTTCCTCATTCATAAAGATATCAATTATTCATACTGTTTATCACATTCAAACCTCTTTTGTGTTGGCATCCAAACTTTACTTTCCTCATTCACAAAGATATCATTTACTCATACTACGCACTGTAGCTTGGAAGAAACCCACCGAGTGAAATTTGGCAACCGTGAGCCTGTAAAATCTGTCCAAATCCTCAGAGAAAATTCCTCGGAGGCATCAACGCATACCATCACAACTGAAAGGCAGCAGAGCAGCTGCAAGAAGAGGATGGCATCGGGGGAGAGCTGAACGTGAACGCAAAGGTGCCAGTCACAGGCACCATCAAAGAGCATCTTGACTGGGGCCCGCAGGAAGTGTGCCGTAGCCCTCCTCGTGGAAATCGGGAAGCTCACGAGGGCGTTCCCTGGAGTATGCTGGTGCAAAAGATTCAAAAGTGGGGGGGCGGTGGAGTTGTGAGACATTGGGCGGCTGCTGTGTCAAGTCCTGCGCAAGCTCGCTGGCAGTTTGGGCCCACTGCTCGCTGTACAGGCGATGCAACTCCTCTTCCTCCTCGCGGGAGATCTTCCCCAAGCCTCCCAGCACCCCGTAGCGGCGAACATACTTCACCGCCTCTACAAACAACGCAATTCCGACTGCAAACAATGTGATGCTGCAGATGATAACCATACTAAACCATACCACCCCACCGGAAAACTGGCTGTCGTCACTATCATCACTGTCACTGTTGCCTTTGCTGCTGGGGTCCGGTGCGCCTCCTGCCATATTTCATCCCCCAGAAATGTCAAGTAAATGTGAACCCTGAGCTCCCTCCTTCAAGTGCAATCAAATCCCCATCTGCTTACACTTCATGTGCATGAACATCCCGGGCTCCCTCCATCCACTCGATGAGGACGCCCTGTTGTCACACACTCCAGTTCATATGCATCTCCAGTTCCCTCCCTCCACTCCAAGCAAACTTTCTGCTCTCCATTCCTAGAACCCCATGTGCATCCCGAGGTTTATCCTGCAGAAATGATGAATCGGTCCGATGTTAGGGAGAGGGCTGAAAAGAGTCTCTTCTTCTACCCCCGTCGGAGGGGATCCTTCTTCGGCTGTACGCTTGTGGTGCACCCTTCTTACATACCCCTCTACCCCTCCCAAAGATGTTATGGGGGGGTGAAAGAGAGAGCATTTCGCACCGTTGGGGGGGACAGGCGGATTTTGCGGAGGGGCGTTTCTGGCTGTGGGCGGGGAGCTGGAGGTCGGGGTCATGGTTGCAGCGGAGGGAGGCGGAGACAGAGTGTGGCCCATTGGGGATGCCGTGGCAGAGGTGGCAGGTGGGAAGTGGGATGCAAAGGTCGGAGCGTAAGATGATTGGTCTTCACAGAGAGAAGGCAGGCCATCTTGGAATAAGGGGAAGGTTGAGCTGCTGTCCCTGACCAGGCGGTAGGCCTGCCCCAAGCACGCCTCGTCAGCAATGGCCCAAAGACATTAGGCCTGCTACAAGCACGCCTCGTCAGCAATGGCACAGAGACATTAGGCCTGCCACAAGCACGCCTCGTCAGCAATGGCACAGAGACATTAGGCCTGCCACAAGCACGCCTCGTCAGCAATGGCACAGAGACATCCTGATTTCCATTTCCATCCACTGCGAAAGCAGCCCTATCCAGCACTTCTGTGACAGCAGGATAAATTGAAGAGCGCTGTGATGGCGCAAGCTCGGTCCAAGGTAAGCCGGGTTTGAGCTGCATTAGCCTGGGTGTGCGACCCTCTGCCGGAGACCCGAGGAGCCAGGCACAGATACGCTTGCAGCAGATCATTGTTGCATGGGGCATGGGGGGCCTGGAAGCCTGGGTTGCGGAGCAGGAGGGAGGGCAAATTACCTCCCTCAATCCCGAGACGTATGCCCCGTGAGTGGTACCTGTGCAGCATGTCATCCACCTCGAGGCGTACATCCCGTGAGTACCATCTATGCAGTACGTTCCCAGAAGTGGATAAGCCCTACAACCCTCAGCACACATCTGCTGCAATCGCGTATCGTGGAGTGCAGAGCCAAGCACCTGCCCTACCGCCTAATACTCGAACCCTGATTTCGCCGCATCCGCCGTGCACCCGGCAGGCGGAGCGCCAAGTGACGGACAGGAAATGGGGTGCAACAAGCCATGCCCACCTCGAAAGAGAAGGTACTGTAGATCACGGTAATGGCAATTTCATTATAAAAAAAATGCCCATTACATGAGAATTATGTCGCCCCACGACGAGCACCCGATGTTCAACAGCGAGTTGTTTGGCATCATGGATTGTATTGCAAAGACAGAAACGACACGCCAAGATGTCGCACCGTACAGAAGAGGACATGTGGCCTCCCCAGCAAAGAGTACACGGCCACCGCCCGCGGGCTTGCTCAGGGTCGCCTGCACACACACTCCGTGATGCGCAGCTCTGACATGCGCATGTTTCATGCTCCGTGATGCGCAGCTCTGACATGCGCATGTGTCATGCTCCGTGATGCGCAGCTCTGACATGCGCATGTGTCATGCTCCGTGATGCGCAGCTCTGACATGCGCATGTTTCATGCTCCGTGATGCGCAGCTCTGACATGCGCATGTGTCATGCTCCGTGATGCGCAGCTCCGAGTGCAGGTGCAGGCACGTATGGAGCATAGTGCAGGTTCAGGCACGTACAGAGCATAGTGCAGGTTCAGGCACGTATGGAGCATAGTGCAGGTTCAGGCACGTACGGAGCATATTGCGGGTTCAGGCACGTACAGAGCATAGTGCAGGTTCAGGCACGTGCGGAGCATAGTGCAGTTTCAGGCAAGTATCAAAACCCTTCTGGTGTGTGAAAGTGGCATGCTCTGGCATGGATCGTCGCCGGTGCTAGAGGAAAATGACCACAACGACATCGCTGCTGGTGTCACAGGTGGACGCAGAAGCCAGGGTGCGAGGGGAGTGGCGGCCAGGGTGCGAGGGGAGGGTGAGATGAAGAGATCAAGGGGACCAAAAAGCGTTCACCATGTGAGATGAAGAGCTGTTGACCGGGACATATGTAAAAGCACCGCCGAAGTACTCCGAATAGTTGCCCGGTCCCCATCTATTCACCTGATATTACACCCGAGGCCAGCTACCGCCTTTCACCGCGCTGCACATTGCGTCCGATGGGGGGGGGCTTGCGTCCATCCATCCAGCCTTGCATCGCCGCACGAGAGGGTGGCGTCCTCCACTTTACAGGAGCCCCAGGTGCATGCTGCTGGAAGGTCATCAATGCCACGGAGGAGATGTGCTCGGGTGTCTGACTGAGCTTCAATGCTCAATGCCATGGAGGCGATGTGCCCGGGTGTTTGACTGAGATTCGATGCTCAATGCCACGGAGGCGATGTGCTCGGTGTTTGACTGAGCTCGATGCTCAATGCCACGGAGGCGATGTGCTCGGGTGTTTGACTGAGCTTCGATGCTCAATGCTACGGAGGCGATGTGCCCGGGTGTTTGACTGAGCTTCGATGCTCGATGCGGGCGCGCAGGATGCTCGATGCGGGCGCGCAGGATGCTCGGTGCGGGCGCGCAGGATGCTCGATGCGGGCGCGTAGGAGGCTCAAGGCGGGCGCGCAGGATGCTCGATGCGGGCGCGCAGGATGCTCGATGCGGGCGCGCAGGAGGCTCGATGCGGGCGCGCAGGATGCTCGGTGCGGGCGCGCAGGAGGCTCGATGCGGGCGCGAAGGAGGCTCAAGGCGGGCGCGCAGGATGCTCGATGCGGGCGCGCAGGATGCTCGATGCGGGCGCGCAGGATGCTCGATGCGGCGATGCGGGCGCGCAGGATGCTCCGTGCGGGCGGCAGGAGGCTCGGTGCGGGCGCGCAGGAGGCTCGATGCGGGCGCGCGGGAGGCTCGATGCGGGCGCGCAGGATGCTCGATGCGGGCGCGCAGGATGCTCGATGCGGGCGCGCAGGACGCTCGATGCGGGCGCGCAGGACGCTCGATGCGGGCGCGCAGGACGCTCGACGCGGGCGCGCAGGATGCTCGAGGCGGGCGCGCAGGATGCTCGGTGCGGGCGCGCAGGAGGCTCGATGCGGGCGCGCAGGAGGCTCAAGGCGGGCGCGCAGGATGCTCGATGCGGGCGCGCAGGATGCTCGATGCGGGCGCGCAGGATGCTCGCTGCGGGCGCGCAGGATGCTCGATGCGGGCGCGCAGGAGGCTCGATGCGGGCGCGCAGGATGCTCGATGCG
>LGRX02035903.1:22054-122693 GCA_001247695.2 Cymbomonas tetramitiformis | reverse complement strand
AGGCATTCGCTGCCCATACGCGTTTCGTTCTTTCACTTGTTCAGCAAGGCAAATCCAGGGGCACTCAGTGCACTGGCCTGAGCCAGTCTGAGTCAAGACTCCAGTCTACCGGGGAACGAGCTTTGCGCTGAGAGAGGGGGACTCGCCCTTGGTCCCGTTGACTGAGCATCAACACAGCACTTCACCACGGAGGGAGAGTCAGAGCCAAGCGCTGCCTCCGCCCATTCTAGAGAACGTGAGGCACGACGGCTGGCACGAGGACGGACCAGTCAGGACCCTGACACGGAGTATATGAGCGCAGAGGGGTCGGGCTCAGAAAATACTCCCTCAGAACCAGCATCTCCAGCAGCAACAGCGCTAGGAGCAGCAGCACTAGTAGCCTCAGCGCCTGCAAACCAGTTTCTCTTTGCGTTTGACGACGTAGACGAGATGGATCACTATGAGAAGGAGAGCCACTCACTTGACAAGGATGACGTCAGACTCCAGTACACCGGTAGTAAGAGTGAGGACAGAGCGCTCTTCATCAGGCGTTTCGTGGACATCGTGGCGAAAGTCCAGCGGGCTTTTGAGGCCAAGAAGCGTAGGTACATGAAGTCAGCATCTTACCATGCGCTCAGTCAGCAGCAGAAGGAGGCCTTCGCTGGGACCAGACCAGACTACAGATCATTGTGGGACAGCATACCATCGTTTCTAGCAGGGGATGACCATGCCACCTCAGTCGCTTATGACTGGTGGTGTGCTGCCTACCTGAAGAATGGCGTCATGGCTTCACACGCCTGCCATGTCCTGAAAGACGTTACCATGAGAGATGCTTACCAGGGATCTGTGCGTTGCGCTCAGCCTCCTTTTCATGAGCTGGCGCCAGGGACAACCTGGGCAGTTTGTAAGGTGTTCGAGGAGGGTGATGAGGATGGCGAGGCGTCTGATGAGTGGGCAGTCGAGGGAACCTCCACGAGGGGTCTCACGGGGCCAGATGGCAATGAAGATTCTCACTACTCTTGGGCCTTGAGGGCGTTCGTTGCAGAGCTCGAAGCTAAATTCTTGATGAAGGGCACCAAAGAGAAAGAAGATCTCTTGATCGCCAAGCCGCAGACCAACGAGTCTCACCTACGTGAAGAGCTGCCGTCGCAGGGAGGCAGCTCTCAACACCGGCAGGAGGGTGGAGGACTCCGTCGTCAGGCAGAACATCGAGGAATGCATTAAGGGCTTGCGCATCAAAGAATACCGAGATCGCGTGTCCGAGCAGCTGCGCGTCAGTCATCCTGCCCCCAACAGGGTTACTTGGGAGGACCTCGAGGTGATTGTGGAGGTGCAGGACAAGCTCAAGAACGATGCAGAGGCTTGGGCCCTCACGCTGCAGCAGGAGCTGGTTCGCAGGCTCAACTGCGTGTACTCCTGCTTCGAGGCCAGGCAGATGGGGCTTGCCCTGTCTGCGCTGGTATCAGCCATGAGGCGCTCGGGTTCTGCCTCCAAGACTGGGGACAGACGCAGGGACCCCAAGAAGAAGGAGCAGGCACAGCATGGTGGCGACGACGCCAAGAAGCCTGTGAGGGAAGCGAATAATGCCGAACGTCAGAAACCTTCTTACAGCAAGGTGCCCCCACCCGATGCTTCGAAGAAGTTTCAGTGTGACTGGTGCTTCACGCGCCTGCCTCACTCCCCAGATCGCTGCTACACGGGGTGTCGCGATTCCCGGGTGCCGCCCAACTTCCATAAGGACAGGCAGAACTCCAAGTGGCCGGATGAGGTTAAGAATGCCCAGATGCGTGCCTACAACATCGCACACCGCTTTGACAAGCACAAGATGGGGATCACTACCAAGGAGTGGCTTAAGCTCCCGGAGGCCAAGCAGAAGCAACCACAGCAGCAGCAAGTGGCTGCCAGTGCCGAGGTTAAGGAGAAGCTCGCCGCAGAATTGTCAGGCCTCCAGGCAGGGTCACCTCCAAAGGATGACGAGATCGCCGATGCACAGGCTCTATCAGAGGCCAGCGATGCGGACACCGAGTACAACTCCTACTTCACCCAACAGGCAGAATACGAGGAGGATGAGCAGGACTGCCCTGCTGGGGGTGGTTTGGGAGGTGGTCATGGTGTTGGCATCGACCACGCACCGAGTCTCCAGGCCAGCGCCGCTGTCGCCTTGGGCAACACTCAACAGATGCGAGGCTTCCAGGTCAAGACGCCGGAGGAGTTCGACAGGGCCGCTCAGGTGCCTAGAGCCGTCCCTCCCGATGTGCTCAGCAGGAAGGTCCACCTGCTGGCATCGAATCTTCGCAGCTCTGTGCGTGCCTGCTCGCAGATCGCTGCCATCCTGATATCCCAGAACGCCATTGATCTCCCGAAGGACATCGAGAATCTTGTGGCACTTGAGGAGCTTCTGGGCAAGGATCCGGATGACGCAGCCGAACAACCCGCTGAGGTCAATGAGCATGAGGTGGAAGACACTCACGCCGCAGCGACGCAAGGAGCAAGAAGGGAAGCAGACGGTCCACGACATCGGGCAACCGAGGAGGTGCCGTTGGACGAGATGCCCAGCGGGGTGGTCGACAGCGTCGCCACTCAATGTGCAGCTGCTGCCTACGTGGACGATCTGGGGGTGGTTGACTTCAGTGACCATGGACATGTGCGAGCTGGTACCATCAAGACCTCCGCTTACGACGCACTGAGGGCGAAGATGGCGCAGCATCTGACCGACGAGCACGGGTGCTGTTGATGGCTCAAGTTCAGCCCATCTGCAAGTTGCAGAATGCCACTCTATATGAGGGGCTTGCGCTGGTGTCATCCGGTGGCGAGCTTATGCTGTACCGGGCAATCCTCATGGACACCGGCGCCAACTGTAACATCATCTCGATCTCTGTTGTGAGGCGGCGGGGTCTCACGATTTACGAAGCCACCACCGGCGCCAAGGTCACCAGATGTGACAACAGTCCCACAAAGTTCACCCATTATTGCTACGTGGACGTCATTTTGGCAGCGGGCACGCCGCACATGACGCTTCACCGCTTGTATGCCTTCGTGACCTTCGAGGCTGAGAACTCGTGGGACCTGCTGATAGGTACTGGGCCATTGAAGAACTCCCTGATGATTGATATCAAGCTTGGGAGTGGAGTGGCCGTATCACATGCGCCAACGATCCTGGGCATGAACGCCCAGGTGGTGCTTCCGCTGGTGGACATGACGCCACCCAAACGTCCTGACCTGCCCAGGCGCGTGGACCCGGTGGTGTGTCTGCAGTCAGAGATTTTCGGACAGGGATTGGAGTGTGATTGGCTGAGGCACACGCCTCTGAGCACGAGCGAGGAGAGATTCGCGGCTTCTGGGATTCAGCATGAGCACATCCATGACCATGACGAGTCACCAGTGACGTCACAACCTCCTTCGCCGAGACCGCTTGTTGATCTCCCACGACATCGAGTCGCCACACGAGCAGAGATTGAGGAGCAATGTCGCCGTCAGACGTGCTCTCTTGAGGGCGGCCGACGTAGTAGCCTGCCATCGCTGACGCCCGCCGTACAGGCAACGTCGGAGCACATTCTCAAGCAGTTCTACGAGGAGCCGGACCCTTGGAACGGTGGGCACGCGAAGTGGGTCACCGACTGGACACGGAGTCCTTCTCGGGTAAATGCTGGGGACCATCCGTCTTTGGACACCCCGCTCGATTATCACTGGGCGGACCAGAGGCTGTATCTAGACCGGCATCACATCGCGCGCCTCTGCCGCATCATCCAGAACCCCGCCCAGGACATGCCGAGCAGACCTTCTCGTGAACATGTCTGCGTGGAGTTCGCCCGTTGCCTCGAACAGAAGTGGGTGACGATGCACCAGCTGATGACCCCGAGCTGGCTGCATGTGGATCAAAAGCTGAAGCACGACGATCAGAAGAACTGCTGGGTGCTCGATGGCGACTACATGACGCATGTACCGTCCTCGGCCAGCAAGCAGGACGTCGTCAGGCCCCGGGAGATCAGCAGGTTGCAGTGCGACTACAACCCAATCCAGCAGCTGCAGAGCACGCTCCAGTCGTTGCTCAAGTACCCCAGTGGTGAAGTCACTGGCACCCTTATGTGGGATTTGAGGAAGCGCGTCTTCTGAGTGTGTTCAGCCGAGCGCAGCCACGCAGCAGCTCGATCTGCTGCACTGCACGTTGTCTCATGTGCGCGTGTCCAATCGCGAGGAGGTGCTGGACGAGCTCCAGCTCCCTCACTGGTACGAGAGTACGGGCGTCTGGACGTACCAGTTGCTCAGATACCTCTGCCCAGTGGGCATTGAGGCTCTCTCTGATGGCATACTCCGTCAATATGCTCGACATGGCGCCGAGAGACCGCCTCTGGAGCTCGTCTTCTCGGATTCCAGCACCAAGTACTACCCAGTGGGGGATGGTCTTGGGGGGCCTGGCAGGGTGTTCTCCGAGAATGCTGCCGCCCAGGAGTACCGAGTACGTGCGCCTGGGGGAGATGCGGAAAATGCTCAAGTCGGTCGACACCAGGCAGCAGGGCCACCAGGCGCTTTATGCGGACGCAAAGCGCAGGCCGCCACCGTCCAACGACATGGCTCATTTACGGCTCACTAAGCGTGCCCCTGCGCGGCCACCTGTCCCTGCCGCTGTGGCGGGACCATCTCGGGCTGCCGCAGTACCGTCCCAGGCTGTCGCAGGCCCATCTCAGGCTGCCGCTGGCCCGTCTCGTGCCAGGTCCGCCAGTGACTCGCCGCCGCGCTCGTCACGCGTCCGCGCCCTCGAAGCCCTCAAGCGTGGGCCTACGCCATCGCCGGCATCCAGCGACGGTGAGCCCGTGGACGGTTCTCGTGCGGTGTCATCTCAATTCGTTTGCGCCGCTGCCGCTCGTCCTTCTCGAGGGGAATCACCCCCTGCATCGCCTGCTGTAAGCAACGATGGCACATGGGCCGACTCGATCTGGGTCTCGCGTGATGCCCGACCATGTTCCTCGGGAGGCGCGCCGTCTACGCCTCCGAGCCCGCCACGGGTGCGTCAGCTGTCTCAGTCCCCTACGAGGGCGCCTCCATCTCCGGCAGGGTCGGATTGGGATGCCGTGCAGATGGCCACCTCATCCGTCAGTTCGGTGGGCAGGTTTCTGACCGTGGCGGAGGTGAGCAACTTGAGGGAACGCCGCAACCTCACCGTCTTCATGGTGAAGTTTGCCGTGGCGCATGCGAACCGCTGCCGGGACTAGCGGATCGTGTATGAACTTGGCGTGTGCAACCAGGAGCGAGGTCTCAGGCTGCGGGACTATCCGGGCCTCACCAGCGCAGTCGTCAGGAAGCACAACAAGACCATCACTTGCGGGCAGCGGGGCTGGCGCCTCCCTCTTGGGGGACAGACGACGTCTGCCAACCTGCTGGAGGCCATCATGTCAGCCTATGCTGATCTATCGCAACTTGGCTCAGGACACACGCGTGGCGCATGTTATGCGAGGAACGTCGAGTTCTCGCTGTGCAAGTGGGTGGAGCTTGGGTCGGCGCACGTGCTGCGCTGCATGGCGCATCCAAACGCCACGCCGGTGCATTACATCTTCATGGATGATCAGCGGTGTCTGTCTTGGCGCACGGTGTTCACGAACGATTACCTTGTGCAGGACGACCGGAAGTTCATATGCATGCAGTGGGGTTACGCAGAATCGGCCGCGCCATGGTTGCAGACGGCCCTGCGCGTCTTGGAGTCGCGCCTTCTCCCGCCACGGCCGACCAACCGTGAGGCTCGTGTGGCCGTGAGGCCAGAGCACGTGGATACGAGCTGGGCAAGGAATGTGGACGAGGTTCGCGACCCCCCTGCGCGTCGTCAATGGCCGCCTTCCCCTGGGACGTTCGAGCATCAGCCGATCACAGGTGGTGCGGCGCATTCGCCTGCTCCTTCCGTTGACCGCCATGGGACTGCTACCCAACATGTCGTCCCCGCGCCGAGCACGTCCAGGATGCCGGCCAGCCACGCCTCACAGCGTCCTCCTTCTCCAGCTGGCTCAAATTGGAGTGAGGCTACACAAGCGTTTCAGCACTACACAGACGAGCAGCGTGAGGCGCAGCGACGGCAAGCGCATTTTCAACAGGGCTTCCCGGGCACAGCGGGCGGGCAGCCCTGATGCACAACCAGCGCTGTGGCCGTGGGCTGCCGGCACGGGCAGTCCACTTGCGGCCGGAGGTCCTGCGAGCGTGTATCTCGTTTGCGGGCAGTGCAGTGATTTGGTGGTGGTTGGTACGAGGTACCTTGCCCATGGTCGCCGTCTGGGCGATGTGGGAAGCAATATCGTGGCACGTGGCATGGTGCCCTTTTCGCATTTGGTGGGAGCGCTGTGTGGCCTCACTTTTGAGCTGGCTGCCGATGTGGTGGTCGGATACTCGACGTTATCCCCGTCGTGCGTACTATAACGTTTGGGTCTTATGGGCCCTCGCCTGCATTTGGTACGTTGGATTGCTTGTCGTGCGCACCACGGGCATCTATGCTGGCGTGCACCGTGTTCATGGCGAAGGATGGATGGTAGTGCCCCTGCGGGCTGTGATCGTTTCCTTGGCGTGTTGGTCGCAGTGTGCAGCCGCCCTCCTGATCGCAGTCCTTGCTTGGCTTTGGGTTTGTGCCAGCGTCTTCGCGGAGGATGTGGCGTGCCATGTCCCTCATGTCCCGAGCGACCATTTGGACACGCATCGCATTCGACGTGGCCATGGATGGGCTGTTCCGTCCCTACGTTGGTCTCAAGTTTTCTTGTTGGGCCGCGTGCGTCTGCCCGCTTTGCCGGCCAGGTTGGACAAACCTCGCTTTGCGGCGCGCTGGGCGCAGCTTCAACGCAATCTTCGACTTCATTACGTCGCGCAGGCCACCTACGTAACGCTGGTCCTAGCGATCGTGGTCTTCACCGCCGCTGGTGGGAGTACTCGCTTGGCGCACGGGGGGTGGAGGGTATTGGCGTGCTTCTTCGCTTCGAACTCGCCAGCAGCCGCAGTGCGTTTCAACAGAATTTTACGATTTTTTCTGCTTTTGTGCGGAATTCTGTGGGTCGCTGGCAAGCTGGCTGAGAGCGTGCCCATGTGCGATGTCATGTCGCCCACGCGCAGTGCTTGGGGTAGATCCCCCTGCACTTCATGGGAGGCCCAGCAGTCCTCGAGGCAATGGGAGCCGGGCTGGGAAGCCAACATCGCGGAGCAGGATGAGGTCTTGCCGTACACCGTGCTGGACGAGCTTCAACCTTTGGGTGACACGACAGTGACCAAGGACGAGGCAGCGTGGCTCGACACTGAGCTCAATGCCACGTTTGGAGGACATCCTGACTTCAAGGAGGAACACTGGGAGGAAATGCGGAATGTTCTTCGCAGGTGCAAGACCACCTTTGCCAACAGCCCTCACGATTTGAAAGGCTACAAGGGCAAAGCGAAGCACAACACGTTCTCCATCCCTTTCGTAGACGAATCCAAGGCCGCCTACCAGAGACCTAGGAAGTACAGTCCGGGCGAGCAGGAGATCATCGATATCCATTGCAAGGAACTTTTGGAATATGGTTTCATAGAGCCAGCAGCCGAGCATTGCAGGCATGCGAGCAACGTGGTCGTAGCTGGCAAGAAGGATCACGAGACTGGCCTGTGGACTCAGACGAGGTTCTGCGTGGACCTCAGGGGTGTCAATCGACACTCCCTCAAAGACAACACGCTGCCGCACCGGCCAGAGGAGCTCTACCAGAAGGTGGCCAAGGCCAAGTTCAAGACTACTCTGGATGCCACCAAAGCTTTCCACCAGATTCCTATGGCTACGGAAGAGGACAGGAGCAAGACGGCGTTTTGGTGGAAGAATCAGCTGTACCAATACACCTCGATGCCTTTTGGTGCAGCTGGAGCTACTTCCGCGTTCGTAAGAATCATGGACTACGAGTTACGGCACTTGCAGCATTGCACGGTGGCGTACGTCGATGACGTAGTGGTCTATACGGATTCCACGCCTGAGCAGCATTTGAAGGACGTTGAGGATGTACTTCGCACCTTGGGGGATGCTGGCATCCGTTTGCATGCAGGCAAGAGCACTTTTGGTGCAGCCACGGTGGACTTTCTGGGCTATCGTATTGGCCACAACTCCATTGGCGCGCAAGAAGCCAAGTGCAAGGCCATACAAGAGCTTCCAAGCCCTCAGGACAAGACTGGGCTCCGCTCGATCTTGGGTATGATGAATTACTACAAGGGCCTGGTGGGTGAGCCAGGGGGGCCAAACTACTCTGAGATGGCCCGCCCTCTCAACGACTTGCTCAAGAAGGAGGTCACTGACATCAAGGCAGCCTGGGGGAAGCAGCAAGATCAAGCACTCCAAGAACTTAAGGATGCCCTCTGTTCTGGGAGGTGCCTGAGGCCCATCGATTACGACAGACCTCTCATATTGTACACTGACTGGAGCACCTATGGCATTGGCGCAGTGCTGGGCCAGAAGGACGATGACGGGAAGGAATACATTTGTATGGCAATCAGCCGATCTCTGAGTAAAACGGAGAGACAGTACGCCAGCTTCAAAGGTGAGATGCTCGCAGTGGTATGGGCAGTGCGCACGTTGAGGCAGTACTTGCATGGAGTCCACTTCACCTTGGTGACCGACCACTCACCGCTCACCACCCTGATGGAGAAGGCCGATCTCCAAGGGCAACATCTACGCTGGGCAATCAGCTTGCAGGAGTTCGACTTCACGGTGCAGTACCGTCCAGGAGCTAAGAACAGCAACGCTGACGTGCCATCTCGCTACCCACTGCCGTCCACGACAGATGAGACTGGAGCAAGGCATGAGAGGGAGAAGGTGACTGCGCTTCACGCAGGCGTGGGGGAAGTTCACACGAAGGACTTCTGTGACCACTTGTGCCTTATGTTGGCTGGGGATGCTTCCCCAGGGGAAGAGGCCACGCCAGAGGTGCAGGTTGCCAACTACTGCAGGATGGCTGCCATGGAGCAGCTGGGTACAGGACCAGTGCATCGTCTGTTCGATTTGCACTACCACGAGGAATTAGAATGCAATCATGGGGACGCGTTCGACACCGACTTGCCCGAGCTGGTGACCGACTCTGGGAGGCTAGCCAGAGCAGCTTGGAAGGCGCTGAGCCTGGTTAGGCCAACGCGAGGCACGCATGGCGAGGGAAGCCCTGCTGTGTACAGCAATGAGTACTTTGAAGGTGAGCGCATTCTGAAGCCCGAGAAGGTAGACACCAGGGTGCTGAGCAGCCGATTCTTCTCGCAAGCTCGGCAGGAAGGCGTGGTGTGCTACGAACCATGTGGAGGCCTATGTGCTGGGCTGGAAATGTTGCTCCGCAGTGGGATGAAGGTGGATCGCTACCTGTATCAGGACATATCCCCGAGCAGTCAGACGGTTGCCAGAGCCAGGTGTGCAGCATTGCTGAGACGATATCCTGACCTCATCTCGCCCCATGCAATAGAGATTGGGGCTCTACCCCAAGACCTGCGCGAGACCACCAGCGCCGACTTCATACGAGCAGGAGCTCTTCAAGGACGCCAGTGGGTCATGGTATGTGGGTTCCCATGTCAGGATCTCTCCCCTGCTGGAACACTCACAGGCCTGGATGGCAGGCACAGCAAATTATTTTATGAAGTGGTCAGGCTTCTGTCCACACTCCAGCAGCTGCAGCGGCAGAGGCCTCCAGGTTATATCCTGGAAAATGTTTCTCCGTTGTCGCACAGACCTGGAACCAAGATCAGGGACGAGGTGTTCCCGTACATTGCCAGCGTCATTGGTAGACCAGTGTCCTTTGATGCAGCACAAGCAGGCGCCTACGCACATCGGTTGCGGGCGTATTGGAGCAACTTGTTCCAGAGCCACCAGTTTCGCTCCGTCATGAGCAAGGTGGTGAGACCAGAAGGACGAATTGTATCGTCAATCATATGCAAGGGCTGGCATCCCAGGCCAGTGATAAGGACAGACCGCGCGCCTCACTACGTGGTGAACGTGGTGGGAGAACCATTGAGGGCATTACCCACCATCATGGCGACGCAAGGGTCAAGAGCGTTCAGAAGAGCGAGGATGGGCACTGTGGTGCGCAACCAGGACGGCGAAGACGCCGAGGAAGAATCTCGAGAAGTTAACCTTGAAGAGAAGACGCGAGCCATGGGCTACAGCGCAAGTGAGCTACGCATGGCCGACGGCCTAAGTGACGTAGAATTGGCGAGCATTCTGGGCCTGGCCATGGATCGCAGAGCAATGGAACTGCTGATGGCAGTCGCAGAAGCAAGCAGGAAGGGGCTTCCTCACAGCAAGGAATCCCCAGAGGCGGAGAATTCCCCAGGACAGCCCATCGCTGTAGACAACAACTGGGCAGACCACGAGAGGTCGGACCTTCAGCAGAGGGAAGCTTTGCTGGCGGAATGGGTTGAGAATTCGAACGCATACACCCAGCAGGTGGCGAAGACTATGACCCATCGCGACTGGGAGGAGAAGCTGCGGATAATGTGCTCGCAAGGGCAGAAAGGCGCAGAAGGAATTGGAGCCCAGCGACAGAAGGCTGGAACCAAGAAGAAGAAGAAGAACGAGTGGCAGCTTTACACCATGGCGCAGTATCGTCAGAGGCATGAGAACCACTTCGTGAAGGAGGGCGCGATCCCAGCAGCGCACGTGGATGTGCCTGCCTGGAGTCCGCCTACCAGAGAGTCAGAGATGAGGCTCCCCAGGTTGACATGTACCACCAGGTTCGAGGACCTGATGGCCAGCGTGGCCGAGCAGCAGGCAGATCGTGACAAGCATCGAGATATACACGATGATGCATGGTGCCTCAGATGGTTGAAGTCCAATGGTAGAGTGAGGTTGCCCGAAGAGGAAGTTCGTCGAGTAAGGAGGCGAGCAGCACGACATCGATGGGACGAGGCCACGGACGAGATCTACATGGTCACTATGTCGGGCAAGGAGGTGAGAATACCTAAGCCTGCTGACCGTCTTGCGTTGGTCAAAGAATACCACTCCAGAACGGGACATTGGGGCATAAGGCGGACGCAGCATCTTTTGTGGCAGCGCCATTGGTGGGCCGACTTGAAGAAAGACGTGGAGGCTGTGGTCACTCAGTGTGAGACCTGTCAGCGTGTGAAGACTCATTATGCGAGAGAGGAGGCATGTTTATCCCCCCTTGAGATCGTGTCGTTCATGTATCGCTGGTCGCTGGATCTGGCATGGCCCTCGAGGAGAGAGACCAAGTCTGGCAACAACCGAGTGCTCATCATGACCGAGCACTACACCAGATTCATAGTCTGCGTGCCCATTCCCGACAAGGAGGCGAGCACCATCGCAGCGGCATTTCGCAGTCATGTCCTGGCTGTGTTTGGTGCGCCAGCAGAATGCTTGGTGGATGGAGGCAAGGAGTTTGAAGGCGAGTTCAAGCAGTTGTGCAGAGATTGCCTGATTGACCGGCGAGTCACCTCGCCAGATTCACCAGAAGGCAATGGGCTGACCGAGCGAGTGGTACGCACTATGAAGTTCTGCTTTAAGAAGCTTGCCTTGGAGAAGGGTCTCGATTATGAGTGGGATGAGCAGCTTTGGCCACTGGTGCTGAGCTATAATGCAGCACGCCAGGAGTCCACGGGGGTGGCGCCGTTCACCATGTTGTTCGCCCAAGAGGCAGTAGTGCCGCCTGATTTGAAACGGGCACCCAGCATAGATTTTGCTGTGGAGGTCGAAGATGAGAAGGATGCCAGGGTCAAGGACCTCCTCCAGAGAGCACAGGTGGTGAGGCGACTGATGGTACACGCTGGTTGCAGCCTGGAGGTTGCGCAGCATCGTGACACATTACATTACGAAAGGAGAAGGGGTGGGGGCTACGAGCCTAGTCCACACCAGTTCAAGGTGGGCGATTTCGTCTATATCAGGCAGAAGCCCCGCAGCGGCATGGAAGTCGCGACCAAATCCGCCATCCTGAAGCTGGTCAAGATACAGCGAGATGGTGTGGTGGTGCTCGAGGACGCCACCAAGTTAAGAGAGAAGAGCACCGTGCAGAGCATCGCGCCATGTCACCTACAGGTGAAGGATCAGTATGACTGCAGTGCAGCCGTTCCCAGTAAGCACCTAGCATGTGAAGTTTGCAGGAAGACCGATGGGGAGGCAGAGATGCTGTTGTGTGACACGCGCAACAGGGGGTATCACTTGTGGTGTTTGACCCCAGCACTGGATGGAGTACCAGAAGGTGAGTGGCTATGCCCCATGTGCTCAGGCACGGGGAGGCAAGCCGCCAATGCCGAGGTGCAGACCCAGAAAGACGAGAGCTCTGGTGCCCTAGAGGACAAATTGGGCATGAAGGAGCAGCAATTGAATGAGAAGCTGTCGGCGGAGATGCGCCTGTTGCCAGCAGACGTGGGTCCTCGTCGGGTGGTGAAGGGAGACAAGTTCCAGCCTTGGCATGCCATTTCATCGAGAGAGATGCTGTTGAAAGAGGAGGACATGTTCTTGGGCATGCCAGATCAGATTGATTGGGGAAGGCAGGACAAGCTCTCTGAGGCTGTGCAGATCTTCATGCCAGGGCATTGGAATGAGGGGCATCGCACGGTGCTGAGCAAGAAATATCGAGAACAGAAGGCCTTGGCAAGGCATCTGAGGGATGCACCTCTTGTGCCTGCGTTGGCTGAAGAAGAAGTTGAAAGACGAGGAGAGCTGAGACACATGACTAAGGCTCAGGTGAGAGAAGCTAGTGCGCTGCAGTGGGGGCTTGAACTGGTCATTACAGTGCCCTCTGAGGTGAGGCGTTTGGCGACAGAGGTGGACTGGAAGTCCGTCGATGGCGTGTGGGACCCATGGGCAGGCACTGGGGTCATCAGTGAGGTGATGATGGAGCAATGGCCGCAGTTGAGATTCATGAACAATGACTGGAACTCTCAGTTGGGCTGGTCTGAGGCGCATGATGCACTTCAGCCAGGTAACTATCGTATATGGAAGGAGAAGTATGGTGTCTGTGACGCGGTGGTGACTTCGCCTTGGTTCGCAGCCTTGGATATCGCGTTTCCGTTGGCAGTAATGGCCAGTCGTGTGGTGGCATGTGTCCACGTTCCATCTTATTACTTGACAGACATGACCGAGAGCAGGGCTGCGTACTTCAGACGATTGAGTCAGACAGGACGCTTGCATGTGATTGGGCATCTGGAGCATGGACCTATTGGCCGCAGGTGTATGTGGGTCTTGGTGTTCAAGAATCCGCTGGTCAGAGCCAGAATGTTACAAGGCGGAGAAGGTGAGGGCATTGGTATGTTCACTTTCAGTTTGGGCAAGTTCATGGCAGATGGTGATACGACCCAGTATGCTGAGCAAGCCCACATTTGAGTCTGTGCTACTGCATGCAGCAGCTACAGATGGGGGATGTTGGAATCTGGGCTTGCATATAAGAGTTCAGTGTTCGATATCAGGGTATCAGAATTTTAAAAATTTTGTAGCTCTGCGATCTTATGCTGTGTTGAGAGTTGCTCGTACAGTCACCGGCACCAGTGGATATTACTGATGCTTATGATCAGTCGCGAGTGTTAAGTTCGTTCGATTCCGAGATTGTACCATCATATGCACGCGTTTGCGACAGCTGTAACAAACGCCGGCTTCTCATGGTACCGCGCCGGGTTTGTTCAGCTGGTGACACGCATGACAGTGGTGACAGTATGACAAGCTTCGCGAAGATGACCATCTGTGAGATGCAGACTTGTCAGAGAAGATATTGTCAGTATCAGGTTACTGAGGAATGATACGATGACGACGGCAGTGACTCCTTTGCCACTGACGTGTCAGTCAGAATGTGTTAAACGGTAACAGTATTAAAGCTGGCACGGAATAATGACTTTCCATTGGCCAGATGAAGATTCGAGGGCTAGAACCCGTTACAGTTTTGGGAAATGTGACAGAGCATTGAGAGATAAGTGACCTCTGACCGAAGGTCAGATCAGTGGACTCATTATTGTTTTGCCTTCGCAAGTACTAGGTGGCTGTTCGCGTGCCAGTGCTAGAGTGCTAAGACAGTTCTGCTCACAGCTTTTGTACACACAATAATTCGTATTTTGTGGTATAATATCAATTTTGACGGATATATTTTACTGCTGTTTTCATACTTTTTCAAACTTTGTTGGAATCTGGGCTTGCATATAAGAGTTCAGTGTTCGATATCAGGGTATCAGAATTTTAAAAAATTTGTAGCTCTGCGATCTTATGCTGTGTTGAGAGTTGCTCGTACAGTCACCGGCACCAGTGGATATTAATGATGCTTATGATCAGTCGCGAGTGTTAAGTTCGTTCGATTCCGAGATTGTACCATCATATGCACGCGTTTGCGACATGCATTCTCGCGAAACCACCCCGAGCTAATGGACAGCCTGGCGTCATGGCTAGAGGAGATGAGGCTGAGAAGGTTCAACTCGGAGGAGAAGGAGAGGCTCGAGGCGCGCTGCCAGTCTATAGTGGAGGCGGGCTTCCTGAGACCCAGCTCAATGATGCAAGGCGAGCTCACTGGGCGAGTCAGCTCACACACCGAGAGCTCAACGTACGAACCTCCGGCGCCTGGTACGTCCTTGACAGACCAGATGTTGGGCATGCTACAAGCATCATCACGCAGCCAGCGGGAAGCCAATGTGGCGACCAGAGGTGAGTGGTCCAGTGCTGAAGAGCCAGATGCGAGGGGGTCCAACACGCCAGCCAGCCTGGCTACGACTCAGTCAGACCCTCGCTATCCAGACCTCACGCTGGAGCAAGAGGCCGCGAGCGAAGCTGACTTCAAGCTGGCCAGCGTACAGCCATGGGTGGGCATGGCAGTGAACCCGTGGGACTACCAAGACAAGGAGAGCAGATGGTCTCAGCAGCGCTTGTACATCGACCGCACGGGCTATGCTCGTCTGTGCACACTCTGCGAAGAGGGCGATGGAGGTGGTGTGGACGCAGGATTTGTGCGGGTCAAGTTCTCGCGTTGTGGAGAATACAAGACCATCCTGGAGACGGAGCTACTGTGGCCCGACTTTACGTTGGTGGACCAGAAGGTTGACAAGGAGACGAAGATACCCTCAGAGACCTGGACCACAAGGGCGAGCGGCAGGAAGGACAACGACCAGGTCCCACTCCCTGACTGTGGTGCCCATCGGGAGGCTGGAAGGTACACGATGGCGAGTGTTCAGGAGATCCTCAACACCCATCAGACGTACCCAGGGGTCGTGACGGGCAAGCTCATGTGGGACAAGGTGGCGCGCCAGTTCTGCGTACTCAGCGAGCACACTCGCGCCCAATGGGATCTCATGGAGCGCATGGTACGTCACACCATGGAAGGCGCCACCAGCATGACCCCCATGGGTAAGATGACTGGCGAGTTCCAGCTGCCTTTTTACTATGAGAAGGACCAGCGCTGGCTGTACCAGCATCTAAAGTACGTACAGCGAGTGGACATCGCTGACCTTCGAGCTCGTCTGAAGGTGAGGTACGACATGGAGGTGGCTGGTGTGGAGGACGAGAATGCGAAGGTGGTCCCGCAGCTCACGCTGTCAGACGCAGCGGACAAAGTGGGGAAGTTCTACCCGGTGACAGATGGGGAAGGAGGCAGTGGCGAGGTGTTCAGCACGAACGCCGCCGCCGTGGAGTACCTACACCTGGGGGACAACACGAGAGTGATGCTCGGTGCATGCAAGACAGAGGAGCAAGCACATGACGCGCTGGACACTTATGGGGCCAGAAGGAACCCTCCAGTACGCACGTCCAAGACTCTCAGGACGCCGAGGACGGTCAGGGGGGATGAGGCAGGGCCATCTGGCTCCGCACCGCCACCATCCTCAGCCACGCTTCGTTTAAGGCATCAAACCTGGCCCAACGGCGTCTTCGACCCTGCCATGTTAGAGTACCACGCTGCAGTGTTCCAGGGCACCTACGAGCCAGAGTCGCCCACTCGCAGCGAGAACACAGCTGGGGAAGCCGACTGGCTGGATCTGGGAGGGATCTCAGAGTTCACGGCGCTGCATGGACAGACGGTCTTCCTCATCCAGTACCGTTGTTTCATGGGCGAGATCGAGTTCCAACTTGGGAAGCCCTTCGCGCAGCGAGGAAAGGGGGTGCACACGCAGCGACTCAGCAGCCAGACCCTGCACCAGTACTCCTCCTCCGCAGGAGTGGGACAAAGGGGAGAGTTTCTGCCTCTGGGTGGGCAGTCGAAAGGCTGCACGGGAGGACTCCTTGGCACCTTACAGAAACATATGGAGCATCTGGTTGATCGTACTCAATTCTTGGAGATCGCCAGAAGCCATTTGAGCGATGGCCCGCGGCAGGGCACCCTACGGGTTTTCAAGACCCGTGCCAACGCCCGGTCCAAGGCCGTATATTACCTCTTCGAGGACAATCGCTACTACCGTGAGCGAGGACCCAGTGACATGGCGTTCACCTTAGAGTACCTCTCCTCAGGAACGCGCAAGTTCGACTGCTGTAGCTGGGAGACCTGGAACAAGGTGGCAGTGATGCACCGAGAACCATTGTCTGCGTTCACATCCTCGGTGGGCCCGGCGTTGCTAGCTGAGGCACGTCGGGCAGAGGTGCAGGTGCGTCTTCGAAACGACTTCATGAGGTGCCTGGACCCAATCGAGGGAGAGGATGCAGGAAGTGAGGAGGGAGATGGCAGCATCTCAGGATACTCTTCCGACCTCGCGGCTGTTGAGGGTGTGAGCACTCACACGGGTCGCACCAGAACACCATCGCCGCAGACAGAGGATGAAGACAGCGTGGAGGTCATCAGTGAAAGACTTGTTGGACTGTCTGCCAGTTTGGCACAAGGGCAGGCCGAGGTCGCAGCAAACCACCTCACCATGGCGGCTCTCTCGGAATCGATACGGGCACGTCAGGAGATCATCAGAGAATATGAAGAACGACCTCGTGCTGCCCGCGCAACTGCGAGGATGAGCACGCTTGGGCCAGACTGCCCGGGGCTTGATGGTCGTGATGGCGCGCGAGCCACGCCCACGCCGGCACTCTACTCTGGCCGAGTTCTCGGCGGGATATCGACCAGGGGCTTGGAGTGCAACATGGCACAGAGACCTGAGCACCAGTCAATCAACGACATTCTGAGATCCCCGGCACATTCCGTCTGCACGCAGCAGACTGAAGCCGTGCCTCCAGCTGCACAAGAGCAGGACTCCGTTTCGTACGTGCCATCAACCCCGAGCTCTACAGCACCCAGCAGCCCGGAGCGTTCCAGTGGCTTCGTTGCGCATGTCGACACTCGACCTTCAGGCCATCCTGCAGCGCGCCCACAGAGTCCACCTGAGAGTGCCGTACAGCAGCGTTCGCCACGAGCTGGTCAGCGCAGGAGGAGATCTCCGAGCCCCAGGGAAGGCGCTCATCGTCAGGACGCGGCTCGCGGTCGACATGCCGGCATTGGCGCGTCGCGTGCTCCCCAGAGACGCCAAAGTTATGATGAAATCTGGGAGGAGAGGAGAAGGGAGAGCGCACTGGGGCCTTTTCAAGGGGGCACCGGGCCGGCTGCAGCCCGGCGCGCCCGTCACTGAGAAGCAGCCCCGGCGAAAAGCCGGGCACGCAGCCCGCCAATGATAGGCGGGCGAAGCGCACTCAGGTGTGCTTCCTGCTCGTGGGGGTGTTCGTGCGCTTGCATTGGCCGCAGCTGCCTCATTTTGCAGTAATGGCAGTGTGGATGGCTATGGAGGTATTCAGATTTCTTGGTGAGGCCGTCGCCTGCTGGGCATTCCACACTGAAGTGCCCCGCAGAGCCATGGCACGCGCATTGTGGGCCATGCGCGCAGCACCACTCGAGCCATGGGCACATCAACAGGAGCCTCTGCAAGTGCTGTTGGAGCTGGCCAGGCACCTACTGCTGTTGACCAAGGGTGCCCTTGAGGTAGCTGGGCTCCACCACGCCCGGCGTGGGCTGTGGTACGTGCCGTTGCTACGGTTCTGTCTCGCCATGCTCGCCATGCACTTCACGCACATGGTCGGCACTCTGGGGTGCGTCTTGACAGTTGGCGCCCACATTGTCCACCATGGGTTGCCATGCTCCGGCTTGATTTACGGTGGTGGCACGTTCGCCACGCTGGAGACTCGGATAGGTCGCGCGCTGGCGGTCGCCCAGCGGATCTTGGCCGCAGGGCCGGCTACGCTGGCCGCTGTTCCTCGGCGCATGCAGAAGCCGCGCTTTGCCGCCCGACTGCAGCGCCTGCAGTTCACAGCCGCTTGCTACCAAGTGGCGCACTGTGTCTATGTGATATCAGTCTTGGCGCTGGTGGTCTACGTGTCTGCGGGAGGAGGCCTGGGCCGTATGCAAGGGGGGTGGAGGATGTTGACTTGCATACTGACCCTTCACCCTCCAGTTAAACCAGTGGGTACCAGCAGAATTTTAAAACTTTTGCTGCTGCTAGCGGTGGCTGCTTGGGTGGCCGCTGTGGCCCCTAGGGAGTTTCAGGGCGTGCTGACGATGGGATCGTGCTCGGGCTCGCCGACCAGATCTGCCAGGACCGCCTGGGAAGACCAGAGGTCTTCGCGCCAATGGGACACCGGATGGGAGGCTATGGTGGCAGAGCAAGACGAGGTGCTTCCGCACACGGTGCTGGACACGTTACAGCCAGGGGGCACGACCAGGGTCACCAAGGACGAGGCCGCGTGGCTGGACACCGAGCTCAATGCCACCTTTGGAGGACATCCCGAGTTCACCGAGGAGAATTGGGAGGAGATGCGCAACGTGGTAAGGAGGTGCAGCTACTGCTTCGCCAACAAGCCGCAGGACATCAAAGGCTACCATGGGGGCGCGGCACATGCGACCTTCGCCATCCCTTTCAAGGACGAGACTAAGGTAGCTTACCAACGACCGAGGAAATACAGCCCGGGAGAGCAGGAGATCATCGACCTGCACTGCAAGGAACTGCTGGAATATGGCTTCATCGAGCCGGCTTCGCAGCACTGCAGACACGCCAGCAACGTGGTGGTCGCGGGGAAGAAGGATCACGACACTGGACAGTGGACCTCGACGAGATTCTGCGTCGACCTCCGGAATACGAACCGGTTGTCGCTGAAGGATAACACGTTACCACATCGTCCAGAAGAGCTCTACCAGCGCGTGGCCAAGGCCAAGTTCAAGACTACCCTGGACGCGACCAAGGCGTTCCACCAGATTCCCATGACCACTGAGGAGGACAGGGACAAGACAGCGTTCTGGTGGGGCAACCAGCTTTATCGCTACACATCCATGCCGTTTGGAGCAGCTGGAGCAACCGCAGCCTTCATCAGGATCATGGACTACGAGCTACGTCACCTGCAACACTGCACGGTGGCGTATGTCGATGACGTGTGCATATACTCAGACACCGCTGAGCAGCACATCAAGGATGTGGAAGCCGTGCTTCGCACTTTGGGGGATGCAGGGATACGTCTGCATTCGGGCAAGTCGACCTTCGGGTCAGCCACGGTGGACTTCTTGGGCTACCGCATCGGCTATAACACCATTGGCGCGCAGGACATCAAGTGCAAGGCCATCCAAGAGCTGCCCAAGCCCGAGGATAAAACTGGAGTACGCTCCATCCTTGGACTCATGAACTATTACAAAGGTCTGGTGGGGGCACCCATGGGACCCAACTACTCAGAGATGGCACGACCATTGAACGACTTGCTCAGAAAGGAAGTGTTGGATGTCAAGGAAGCTTGGGGGAAGGATCAGGACCAGGCATTGCAAGCATTGAAGGACGCCCTATGTTCGGGGAGATGTTTGAAGCCCATTGATTACAGCAAGCCCATCTTCCTCTACACAGACTGGAGCAACCATGGCATTGGCGCAGTGCTGGGGCAGAAGGACGAGAATGGCGTAGAGCACATCTGTGTGGTCATCAGCCGCTCGCTGTCGAAGACCGAGAGGCAGTACGCGAGCTTCCAGGGTGAGATGCTGGCAGTGGTGTGGGCCATCCGCACATTACGACAGTACCTGCACGGGATCCACTTCACGCTGATCACCGACCATTCGCCGCTCACAACACTCATGGAGAAGGGGGACCTACAAGGTCAACACCTACGCTGGGCCATCAGCCTCCAGGAGTTTGAGTTCACGGTCCAGTACCGACCAGGTCCGAAGAATGAGAACGCGGATGTGCCATCCAAGTACCCACTGCCCAGCACCGCAGACGAGACTGGTGCCCGTTTGGATCGTGAAGGGGACCGAGCCAGGGAAGCGGGGCGTGCCGAGAGGCCAACGCGCTGCTTCTCAGACATCATTTGCTTGGAAGTGACCAGGGAGCCACCACTTGGTCCCGAAGTAAGCCCAGAAGCCCAGGTGGCCAACTACTGCGAGAACATGGTCAGGGAGCAGCTGGGGACCAACGCAGTCCATCGACTGTTTGATGTGCACTACCAAGAAGAGCTGGAGTGCAACAAGGGGGTCATGTTTGACACTGACCACCCGGAAGTGGCCAGGTGCTCGGGCAGGTTGACTCGAGTCGCCTGGGATGCCCTCAGCCAGGTCCGGCCGATCAGGGGTATGCATTCCGGAGGCTCACCGGCGATATACGGCGACGAGACCATGGAGGGTGGTAAGCTCAAAGTGCCGAAGAAGATCGACACGAGAGTGATTGACAAGAGCTTCTTCCGGGAAGCCAGAGAAGAGGGCGTGGTCTGCTATGAGCCGTGTGGGGGCCTGTGTGCTGGACTAGAAATGCTCTTGCGCTGCGGAGTTAAGGTTAACAAGTACCTCTACCAGGACATCTCGAAGTCCAGCCAGACGGTAGCCAGGGCCAGGTGCATGGCGCTCAGTCGCCGCCATCCTGACTTGTTCCGTGCCGAGGCAGCCCACTTGGAGCAACTGCCCAGCAACATCGAAGACACCAGCCTCATTGACCTTGTGCATGCAGGGGCATTGAGTGGAGAGCAGTGGGTCATGGTGTGTGGATATCCATGCCAGGACCTGTCACCAGCTGGTAAGCTGGCTGGTCTGGAGGGCAGGCACAGCAGACTGTTCTACCAGGCAGTGCGAGTCCTCTCCACGCTGCAACAGCTGCAGCTTCAGAGACCGCCAGCATATGTGCTAGAAAACGTTTCTCCGCTGTCACACAGGGAGAACTCGAAGATCAGGAAGGAGGTGTTTCCCATCATCAACAGCGTGGTGGGCCAGCCGGTGTCCTTTGACGCGGCGCGCGCGGGATCATACGCGCATCGTCTACGAGCATATTGGAGCAATCTGTTCCAAAATCAGCAGTTCAATCTGGTGATGAAGCGGGTGGACAGACCACCAGACAGATACGTGCGTGATATTCTGCAGCGAGGCTGGAAGCCGCGCAGGGTCGTCACAGGAGACAGGAAGCCTCACTACACCGCCAACGTTGTAGGGGAGCCTATGAGAGTGTTGCCAACCATCTTGGCGACACAAAACTCTCGTGCTTTTCGCGCGCCTCGCGCGGGCACTGTGGTGAGGAAGGGAGATGATGATGAAGTGGGGGAGACCAGAGAGGTCAACCTGGACGAGAAGGCAGTGGCCATGGGGTACAGCGCAGGTGAGCTGCGCGCGGCACATGGCATGAAAGACGAAGAATTGGCAGGAGTGCTTGGCCTTGCTATGGACCGAAGAGCAATGGAGCTATTGTATGCGATTGCCGAGGGCAGCACGACCAAACTGCCGAAGAGTGAGGAGAGTGAGGAGGAGGAACATGGCACGCTAGTTGCCATCCCCATCGCGAAAGCCACCAAGGTGGCTGCCACCTCCGAGGGCACGGCTGAGCCGGTGCGAGCCCAACTGGCAGAGTGGATCACCAGTTCCAGCGGCTACACCCGGCAAGTCGCGCGACGCCTCAGCCATCAGGACTGGGAAGAACGACTGCAACGCATGTGCAGCCAAGGACAGAAAGGTACACAGGGGCTAGGCACCGCCGACGCTGTTCCACGCCGCAGACAGTGGAAGATGGCCTCCATGAAGCTCGCGGGCTACGAGGCACGTCACCGGCAGGCCTTTTCAAGACCTGGAGGCAAGCCAGCAGAGACGAGCTCAGCCCCAGAGTGGGCACCAGTGACAAAGGAGAAAGAGATGAGGCTGCCTAAGCTGCCCGACACTACGAGAATGGTTGCCATGCTAGCCAGCGTAACCAACCAGGAGTCATTCCGAGAAAGATACCCCGATATACACGAGGACGAGCTATGCCTCGCGTGGATCAAGTCAGGAGGAAGAGTGGAGGTGCCCAAGGAGGAATATCACAGGGTAAGGAAGAGGGCAGCGCGTCACCGTTGGGACGAGCTCATGGGCGAGTTATACATGGTCACTGTCAGTGGTAAGGAGCTGCTGGTGCCCAAGCCCTGTGACAGGATTCAGTTGGTGCGTGAGTACCATGAGAGGACTGGCCATTGGGGCATCAGGCGGACATTAAACCTGTTGTGGCAACGCCATTACTGGGCAGGCATGAAACAGGATGTGCAAGCAGTAGTCACTCAGTGCCAGACTTGCCAGAGGGTGAAGACGCACTATGCACGGGAGGAGGCGAATCTCACGCCGCTGGAAATCAAGTCCTTCATGTATCGCTGGTCCCTGGATTTAGCGTGGCCTACGAAACGCATCACGAAGGCTGGGAACCAACGCGTCTTGGTCATGATTGAGCACTACACGCGATTCGTCGTGTGTGTTCCAATCCCCGACAAGGAGGCCGCCACCATCGCCAGCGCATTTCGCTATCATGTTCTATCCGTGTTTGGGGCTCCTGCAGAATGTCTGGTGGATGGGGGCACAGAGTTTGAAGGTGAGTTCTCTGCTCTATGCAAGCAGTGCCTCATTGACCGAAGAGTGACTTCGCACCGAGTTCCCCAGAGAGCAATGGCTTAACTGAACGGGTGGTACGCACCCTCAAGTTTTGCTTCAAGAAGATGGCCCTCGACAAGGGCCTGGACTTCGAGTGGGATGAGATGCTCTGGTCACTCGTACTCAGCTACAACGCAGCTAGGCAGCAGTCCACTGGAGTGGCGCCATTCACCTTGCTGTTCGCTCAGGAAGCCACGGTGCCACCGGATCTTCGTGCTCGACCCGAGTTGGACTTTGGGAAGCAGGAGGAGAAGACACTGGCTGATGATCTGTTACAGCGAGCCGCCATCGTGAAGAGGCTCATGGTACATGCAGGGTGCAACCTGGAGATCGCTCAGCACCGCGACACTTTACGGTACGAGCACAGGAGGAGTGGCAGTTACGAGCCGAAGCCGCACCAGTTCAAGGCAGGCGATTTCGTATATATACGACAACAACCGCGCTCTGGCATGGAGGTAGCCACCAAGCCAGCCATCCTGAAGATAGTCAAGGTGCAAAGAGATGGAGTGGTAGTGTTGGAGGACAGCACGAAGCTGCGGGAGAAGAGCACAGTGCAAAATATTGCACCATGTCACCTACAAGTGAAAGACCAGTACGACTGCAGTGCAGCCATTCCCAGCAAGCATCTCGCGTGTGAGGCGTGCATGCGGACAGATGGGGAGGCAGCCATGTTGCTGTGTGACACCTGTAACCGTGGTTATCACACGTGGTGTCTGAATCCAGCGCTGGATGGAGTACCTGAAGGGGATTGGCAATGTCCCAAGTGCTTAGGTGGGACCGTGGTGGCAACTGCCGCCGAGGTGAGCGCGTCAATCGTTGACAAGATGGCGGCCATGGAGCTGCAGCTGAGAGAGAAGCTGGGATCAGATGTGGTATTGTTGCCTGCAGACGTGGGTCCGCATCGTGCAGTGAGGCCGGGACGTGAAGACCCATGGCAGGCGCTGACCTCGCGGCAGATGCTCAGAAAAGAAGGGAGCATGGGGGATCTTCCTGACAGAGTGGCCTGGGGAAACCAGGAGGAGCTCAGCAGAGTGATCACAGAAGTGATGCCAGGATTCTGGCATGAGGGCCATCGTACCATCTTGAGCAGGAAGTGTGCAGAGCAGCACACTCGCGCGAGAAGTCTCCGCAAGACGTCCACGGTGCAGGCCATGAGCCCCGAGGAAGTGCAGAAGAGAGGAGATGTGACGCAATTGAGCAGAGCTCAGGTGAAGATTGCCAGTCAACTGGATTGGGGCTTAGAGTTGGTGATGACAGTTCCTCAGGAGGTCAGACGTTTGGCGCACGAGGTGACTTGGGAGAAGATCACACAGGTATGGGATCCTTGGGCTGGCACAGGTGTCATTGGCAAGGTTATGTCGCTGGAATGGCCTCACCTGAAGGTTATGAACAATGATTGGAATCCGCAGTTGAAGTGGCACGAAGCCCTTAATGCTTTACAACCGGGCAATTATCGAGCCTGGAAGGAGAAGTATGGGGTGTGTGACGCGGTGGTGACTTCACCTTGGTTCGCAGTGCTGGATATTGCGTTGCCATTGGCAGTACTGGCCAGCCGAGTGGTGGCTTGTATTCATGTGCCATCGCACTACATGACAGATATGACAGAAAGCAGGGCACAATACTTTCGTAAGCTGTGTCACGCTGGACGCTTACACGTGATTGGGCATTTGGAGCATGGACCTATTGGCAGAAGATGCATGTGGGTCATGGTGTTTCGCAACCCTTTGACAAGAGCCAGGATGTTGCGAGGAGGAGAAGCTTCTGGAGTGGGTATGTTTACCTTCAGCATGGGCAAGTTCGCAATGGACGGCGTTACGACAGAAGATGCTGAGCAAGCTCTTGTCTAATGTCTGTGCTGTCAGTGGCAGCTACAGATGGGGGATGTTGAGAAAAAGAGCTTGCATAAGTTGTGAGAAAAGATAAAGAGATATCAAAAATTTTGAGATTTTGTATAGTTACAGTAGCAAGCTAACTGTGCAGTCATATAAGGAAACATATGCAAAGCCGAGCTAGTGTTGTGGGGGCACTGACAATAAGTAAGACTGTCTAGTAGTAGGGTTAGAGGGTTGTGCTTTGTGTGGACGCTTCGTGCATAAGTTCGCGACAAGATATGTAAATCATATCGCGATGAAAATATCTACCGGTTGGATTTGCAAAATAATGTTTTTTGGAGCGTCCAGCAGTGAAAAGCTGTTTCATTTCGCCAAACAAGACAGTCTTTCATCGTCCGCGGCACCAAAAAACATTATTTCGCAAATCCAACCGGTAGATAAGTAAATCATATCGCGATGAAAATGTCTACCGGTTGGATTTGCAAAATAATGTTTTTTGGAGCGTCCAGCAGTGAAAAACTGTTTCATTTCGCCAAACAAGACAGTCTTTCATCGTTTGCGGCACCAAAAAAACATTATTTCGCAAATCCAACCGGTAGATATGCTCATCGTAATACGAGTTGCATATCTACCGGTTGAATTTGCGTAGCTATGTTTCAATTACATTATATCGTTGCGTGTGTCTTCTGTCTACGCATGCTATGAAATGTCAACCCCCGATGTGGATTAAAATGAGATGTCTACACCCGATGTGAAACGTTTTGGCTTGTCAGCCCCCGATGTGGATTAAAATCAAATGTCGGCCCCCGATGTGGATTAAAATGGGATGTCTGCCCCCGATGTGGATTAAATCAAATGTCGGCCCCGATGTGGTTAGTTAAAAATAATGTGTCCCCGATGTGGATTAAAATGGATGTCGGCCCCCAGTGGCGATTAAAATGAAATGTCGGCCCCCGATATGGGCCCATCCACTTTATTTTAATATGTAAAAGTATATATACCAAAAAGACTAAAGCATGCATATCTAAAGTCAAGGGCTGGGCAATGATGATAGGTTCCTACCGGTGGTGGTGAAACGAGAGTAAAAACAGAAAAGTTCCGGAGTTGTAGAGTTGTTAGATTGTAGATATGTGTGCACCCAACTCTGGGAGGTGCAGACGTATTTAAAAAGGGAAAAGTTCCGGAGTTGTAGTGTTGTTAGATTGTAGATATGTCTGCACCCAACGCGGGGAGGTGCAGGTGTATTTCGACTGGGAAAAGGTGCAGCGTTGTTAGTTTGTAGATATCTTTGCACCCAACTTTGGGAGTATAAAGTCTGGGCCTAGCGTGATCGGTGATGTGGTTCGCAAGTGACCTACTTTTTTCTCCGAGCGCGGCCGCTGCGCGGCCTGCGACACGCGAGGGTCGGCGTTGATCGAAGAGGCTCGGAGAAACGCTGGCATTACTTGGCAGAAGCGCTTTAATGCCCGTTTTCGCTATCTCTTTTCCCCGCAAATAGGTTATGCGTCAGATCAAGTATGCAAAAGTTATGTAGTTTTGAATGATTCCGGTCCCAGACTTTTGCTTTTCGCAGATAAGCGTGGCAAATTTCAGGACGTTTGCCTCAATATCATGGAGAGACACGACTTTCGCCCCCCCCATAAACTGGGGGTGATTGTCTCTTCCTGTGTCACTCCTCGCCATGTGGTGTCACTTGCATCTTGCCTGCCATCAGTTCCGACCGATAATAGAACCCCTAAGTTACTTTATTATCTCATCTTAGACTGTGATATGCTGAGTGGCCTCTGCCTCCCACTCGTTCGTTTCTTGCCGGGCTGGCCTGTATATATCGCCACCCTTTGTATCTATTTATTTCGGCCTTCCCGTCACCATACCAGGAGCTCGGGTCAATTTCTGGGCATGTGTTGAGCAGAACATCTGTTTGTTTAGCCCTCCCGGTGAACCCCCTGAAGTGGTGTGCACTTTGGAGGACATCGATTTGGAGGCCTGCCGAGTCATCCTAGAGCTTATGGACCCAGAACGTTACAAACCCTAAGTCGCTAATTTAGTCCATAAGCTCTGGGAACAAGAGTAGCAAGTGACCGGTGCCAACTTGTCACAACTACGAACGCCCCGGGCACGGGGGGTTAGGGAGGGGGGCGCAGCCCACGACGAGTCTCCCCGTTGTCCCCACTCAGTCATGCCCCTCCCCCCATGCAATTATACCTATTTTCCCCACTCTGTTACACCCACTTTCCCCGCTCAGTTATTGCCATCTTTCCCCACTCGGTTACGCCCACTCTCCCCACTCAGTTATTACCATCTTCCCCCACTCTGTTACACCCGCTTTTCCCCACGCAGTTATTGCCCTTTTTCCCCCACTCAGTTATACCATTTCCCCCCATTCGGCTACACCCATTCTCCCCCACCCAATTATACCCTTATTTCCCCCTCTGTTACACCCACTTTCCCCACTCAGTTATAACCCTCTTCCCTCAGGCGGTGGTGGCCCTTCTCCCCAAATTAGTCACCCCGCTCCCACAGTCAATTACCCCGTTTTCATACTCAGGCACCACCAGTTCCCATAGTCAGCCCACCACGATACGTCCTCGTCAGCCAGTCACCCTTCAGATATAAACCCCGCCTCATCGCGGCACGAGAAACGCACATGCTTATAAGTGCCGAGCCCATGCGTCGACCCGCCCTCATACACAAGTGAAAACTCCCAAACACCGCGAAAGGCCACGTCAGCGTTTATACTCGGCACGGTTGCTCACACCGCCCAATAACCCCCCCATTTCTCACAATCAATTACCCTCCCGACAACGCTCATCACGCAACAGTAATTGTACCAACCCCCAAGCACGACAGTACAACCTGTCACGACAACAGCACCTCAGCACAATGACCGCAGACGCTACCCGCAGCCTATCAGCCGCAACGTTACCCAAAACGCCACATTCAGTTATTCCACCGCACGACAGCCACGTCACCACGTACGACAGCCACCCGAGTTCACGGCTCGCTCTGCAGGAATGTATTTCTCCAGAGAACTTCCAATCTTCCATTCTCTCGGAAACTTATAAACCAGGTACCAACAAGATTGGCAGATATATAGTTCGGCGGTAATATATATCTAACTGGTGAGATAAACCCTGAGTTAAGGGTTATGGAATCAGAACGGTAAAAAGTTTGTTAGATAAAAGAGAGGCATACATAAATACCTAACGGGTGTTTCCCGTCTACTGGTGACGGTCACCCAGCCTACCATAGGAAGTGACATGTGACAGTTTTGAGTGTCACAGTGTCAAATCCAGCACACCACCTAGGGTGGTGACCGGAGCTAGTAGTGAAACGAAGCAACAAACTCCCTACTCAACTTCAGGAGGAAACTGTAGCACAACTGGGGGCCTGTACTCTTGGTCAGGGCGGTCCCAGCTCACAGCAAAGATTGTCAGATAATGTTGTTAGGTGCCAAAACCCTAAACACAGCTCAAATTCAGAGAGCTCTTCTGCACATCTAGGAACCTACTCTATAGCTAATCTCTAGGCAGGCACGGTGTGATCAATCTCAGCCACTAGAGGTTCTCGGAGCTGGCGGTCCGGCTCGGAGCAGCGTGAGGGTGAAGTAGTTGCCGGCCTCCGGGACCGGTGGTAAATCATTCGTAGAAGAAATTGTTGAATCCTCGATCACAGGAGGCTGCACCGCACCGGGGTGCTGCCAAATGCTGCCCGACGGTGGGGCCTCGTCATCTGAAGACGATGCCGGCGACAGCGGAGGACCGTCCTCAAATAACACGGCAGGCGGCGGCGGCCCGGGATGCCACGGCACCGGAGCCATATAGAGGCCCTGCCGCCTCTGCTCCCGCCGGTGGAGACGAGGCGGAATAGCACACGGCACGTCACGAACCACTTCAGTCGGCGAAGCCTCCGTAGTTGGGACTGCCGAGGCAGCCCACGTAGCACCACCGACCGGTGGAGCCGTGCATGTGCGCGCACCGGCACCACCGACATCGGCAACGGTGTGCGGCGCGGCGGTGGCACAAATTACAAATAGCGCACACACCAAGGATGAAGTGAGAAGAGACCTCCCGAAGCCCGGAATGGCGTTCCCACAGCCGTACCGTGGCCGCGGCGGTGCCACCGATGCATCCTCGTCGTCATCGTCGCTCGCGGCGTAGGTCGCGGGCTTGTAGGTCTTCACGCGCTCCGGTGTCTCAACCGCGGAGAGCAAGTTCATGCTCGCGGCCGGCTCGTCGGGCGCCCCCAACCAATGCAACCCCCGTGCTCTCAATGAAGTCGGCAAACGTGCGGGTGACGGGAGGGCAGAAGGGGTTCGGCGGACCGGTCCATTCCTCCTCGGACTCAACCGACGCGGGCGGGGAGTGCGCGGTCGGCTCCGACACCACCGGCAAGTCGGCAGTGAAGGTGTTGATGTTGAATGTTGAAGCCCCAGCCGCGTGTGCCATCTCAGAGAACTCGGCGACGGCGGACACGAGGACCTCACCGTCCTCCTCGCAGAACGAGCACGCGGAAAGATCGGTGAAGACCTCCGGCTTCCCGCCCGCAAGCATGCAGAGGGCGTCGAATTCCACGGGGTCGCCGTTGTCGATGGCGTGTTGGAACTTCGCGGCCAACACGGAGTTCTCGGCCTCCTCGGCGAAGGCGAAGGCTGAGAGTCCGGTCCTGCCCCCGTTCGGGCAGTCCCGATGCCAATGCCGCGATTTCCCCTTAGCGCACACTTGATTTTGGCAGTACGGGATGGCCGCACCGGTGTCTCGGTGGAAGGCCACCTTCCTTGAGACGGATTGAGACCAATTTCCCCCTTTGGGGAGGGGCGAGGCCGCGAAACGGGTCTTGACGCGGCGGTCCGGCTTGTCCGCGCGAGGGGTAAATCCCCGTGGGGACGGCTCGGACCCGGCGGTGTCGAGGAACGCGGCCAATTGACGCTTCAAGTCGAGGACCATCGTCCTCAAGTCCGCGAGCTCGCCGGGTCCACCGGAGTCATCGGCGGCCCCCTCCATGAAATGCGTGCCGTGAGAGTAGCGGTGTGCGGACGCCGTGGCGGTGCCCGCCCGCACGTGCTCGGAGTAGCATTCACGCACCCATTGTTGAATCGTGAGGAGGTCGTGAGCGGCTCATTGATCGTGGAGAAGCAACCGTGACACCACCGGCTGGTAGAAGACGGTGTCGAGGGACTTGATGAACAGCGCCTTCACGTCATCTTCTTGGAGTGTTGCCCGCGTCCTCGCGGCCTTCAGAGCGGCGTTGAAGTCGCCGATTTTGTCATGCGGGTCCACGCCCGCGGAGATGCGGATGCTCAACATGTCCGCTTGACCCTGAAAGGGGTCACCTGCCGGGATCATGCGGCGGGCAAACTCAAGCAGCACCCGCTTACCGTCGCTCGGAAAGGTGGAGTGTGAGGAGTCCATCCAGTCAGCTGCGGGTGACGCGGGGTCAACCATGAGCTCAAGCGCGGAGAACAACAAGGCGTTGGCCTCCACGCGGACGGGAAGGGTAGCATTGTCCAGCAGGAAAAGGGGTGCAAAACCAATGTCCTCCGTGACAAATGCCGTCTGCGGCGCAGAGACCATCCTGGCGAAGAGTGCGGACGCGTGGCACTCAGTCCCCGAAAATCGCCCGTTCTTGTCCTCGAATAACTTTTGACGAACGGACTTGGAGACCTTCATGTCGAAGTGTTCTCGTTGAAGTGTACGCACCGAGGCCAGAAACGCAGCACCTGCTGAATTGGCAGCCGGCTGAGCTGCCGGCCGGTGTGGCTGGAGTGCTGGCGTGTCTCGCAGCTGCTGAATCAAAAATCGTGGCTAGTGCGCGTCGGCGATTCGCCATGCTAGCGGTGGCTCGAGTAGAAGCAACCATAGTGAGAAGGACTGAAGGGGCGGAGTGAGGCAATGAAACGTGAGATGTGCGGCAGTTTTGGGCGGCCAAGAAACGCGCGGGTCGCCGATACGGCAGCCGTGAGAGATCAAATAATCCCGGGAAGTCGTGTGGTAGCGGCGGCCAATACGTAACGGTGTGGGATCCAACCAGAAAACGTAAACCAGTCCAACGTTAAGTCCCGTAAGAAAATCGCTCTCCAACCGGTGCGGCGTGCCGTAAATCAACCCATAAAATTTAGGCCATACCCGTGACTGCCGGCACTCTCACGCGCGGAGCGCCTCACTCCATCCCAGGCGTCCGAGCTTAGCCACTCATGGTGGCAATCTCGCAGTGGCTAAATAAAGCGCAAGTGGGGCCAAACCTGGCAGATATATAGTTCGGCGGTAATATATATCTAACTGGTGAGATAAACCCTGAGTTAAGGGTTATGGAATCAGAACGGTAAAAAGTGTGTTAGATAAAAGAGAGGCATACATAAATACCTAACGGGTGTTTCCCGTCTACTGGTGACGGTCACCCAGCCTACCATGAGAAGTGACATGTGACAGTTTTGAGTGTCACAGTGTCAAATCCAGCAAAGATGACACCCCGCCGGACGCCACCAGAAGTCAGCCGGTTAGGCAACGCCCATCTAGGGCCACACGCCAATCGGGCGACATCACAGGCGCCACACCGTCCCGGCCGCGCCACGTGGACGACACCCCCGGCTCGCTGCAACAGATCGCGGCCGGAGCCGACGACCGCAAGCAGAACGACGCGAAACACCGATGCCCCGAGCGCGGGAGCGCCCGCCGACTCACAACTGACACGCCACATGTGACATCGACTTCGCGGCATCTCAGAAGGTCACCAACGGGATGTAGCATCCAGCGCCGATTCAAACGTAAAAACAGACCACCGATTGGAGAAGGCGAAACATCGCGAACCGAAAGGTCACCAAAGACTTCGCCGTAGCTGTAGGAAATTAGCCTTTTAAACAGGAAAATAGGGCCTTTTCGATCAGTCTGCCGAGAACTATCTGAACCTTTCAAAATCATATTGGTCGTGCGTAATTTTGTAATATAAGATATTTTCCTGCCGAATTCACGGCAGCCTTGTGAATTTAACGCACCGAGCACCAGCTTGGATCAGTCAGGGACAGCCCTCTCGGCGCACGTTTCGCACGAACGCATATCGTAAGTGTCACGGATACGAATTCACGTTCGCGCCCGCTCCGCTACGACGTATAGACACAAATTCACACCCACACAGTTGTGGGTAAATTCACTCTTCTGAAGGCCGAAGCTCCACGCAGCCGAGGTGAGTTCGAGACGCCGGGCACTATGTGAGCTTTAAACATGAATTCTCGCAAGAAACGGGCCGGCGCGCAGGATCACGCTGAGCCAACGAGGAGCCAGGAGCACGGTTGAATTCACCCTGCAGCAAAGTACAGGCGCGCAAAGTTGTATCGCGAATTCATGTATGTGTGTGTGTGTTTGCGGTGTGCGTTCGTGCTGCAGCTACGCTTTATCGCCGTGCGCTAACGTCGCAGCTTTCTTTTCCCACCTTTTCCACGCGAAGGCGTCGTCTTCGTTGCCCACGACTACTTTTCTTTTCCGAAGTCCGGTGGGAATTCTCAGGTGAGGCGCAGCACTTCGCTCTCCCGTGAATTCCCACCCCGAGAGTGTTGCGGGGAAGCACGGTGACGCCGGTACAGCCAGCCCCTTTTCTCGGTACTCGTCAGAACACGTCCGTGGCGAGGGAATTCAGCGTGTTCCACCAAACTCGTTTTGCCACGACAACCTTCCAGCGCAACACTTTTGGTAAACTCTCCAAAGTCGACGAGACGGCCGTTTCTTCTTCGTGGTATTTTTTGCTGCTTTTGGGTGTGCATCTACGCGCTCACCGGTCCATATAACTGGCGAGTGAATTTACACCGCTCGACTCCGGGCGGAACAGCATGAATCCGCGAGTTCCTTTTGACCGGTCACCTCCGCTGACACCGCCTGTGCTGACCTTGGTGACGTTTTTCCCGGCTGCGTGCTTCCGTTTTGGGCATCCCCAACCGGGTTGGCTAGCACGGCCCGAGTGCTGAGTTCAACCTTGTCAGCCAGCACGGGGAGGCTGTGAACTTGGTCTCTGCTGCCTGCTGACCTTCGACCTTTCGAGAATCCACACGCCGACCGGCCTACACGACTGTTGCTGCGAAGTCAAACCTTTCCAGTCAACCTGGGAGAGCTGGGAATTTACGAGCTTACGTCACTCCCTGCTGCTTTTCCCTAGGGAACCTCCACTGACCAGGCACCTTGTTGCCAGTCTGCCTGTCGTGCTTTTTGGGGATGCACAGTCTACCGTGCCAGCTTCCAGGGCATCTCGAGTAAAGACTTGTCGATCAGTCTGCCCAGAACGCTGAACCTTCCTCATTCCATTGATTTTGAAATTACCGCTCTGAGCTCTCGGCTGACTCCAACCCCTTTTTCGTGCAAGGGGAACCCTGTCGTCCCAGTTGGGCATTCACGCTGCGTGCCACTGCCTGGAAAGTGACCCACCAGCGCCGAATCCATGAAGTTTTCCCCCGCATCGCAGGCCAGCGAAGTCCCGCACCCGGCGCAAACGCGTGCATCATCTGCATGGCCCCGGTCCCTGCGTGGCAACCCTGCGCGTCCCACGCTCTGCAGTGCCCATGCCTCAAGGAACGGCACATCTGCCATTTGCTTTGCTTGGCCACATGGTTGGCACACGACGCCTCGTGTCCACTCTGCCGACGCCCCCCACGACTCCGCCAGACACATATCACAGAACACTTGGCCCCACTCAGGACCTGAGCAGTGCAGGACTTTCGAGGTTTAGACAACACCCTGGCACCCGCGTGTAGGACGCCTTGGGCAAGGCACAGGCGTCGTCCGAGTAACGCGGAGCAGCAGATGGGGCCGACTGGTGTCTGCGTTTCCCCCATACACCCTGAAGTTCGCACCTCACTTGAAGTGCTCGTTTCGCTGCCAAGTTCGCACCTCGCCTGGAATGCTCATTTCACTGCAAAGTCCGCACCTTGCGTGAAATGCTCATTTTGTTGCCAAGTTCGCACCTCGCGAAACGCTCATTTCGCTGCAAAGTTCCCACCTCGCGTGAAATGCTCGTTTCGCCGCCAGGTTTGCACTTCGCCTGAAATGCTCGTTTCGCTGCCAAGTTCGCCCCTTGCCTGAAATGCTCGTTTCGCCGCAAAGTTCCCACCTCGCATGAAATGCTCGTTTCGCCATAGTTCGCACCTCGCCTGAAATGCTCGTTTCAGCCGCCGGAGTTCGCGCCGCGCAGTGTTCGTTCGCGCGAGGTTCCCGCCTGCGTGAAGTAACTCGTTTCGGCCCCGCATGAAGTCGCCTCCCTCACAACCTGCCGTGCTTAACATTTGTGAGAAAGCCGCCCGTAGGGAGCCGCAATGAAGAGAACAGAGCCTCAGAACAGAAAACAGACGGCCGCGCGACAGTGGCCGAGAATTCCACGTGACAGTGGAACACCACTCCTGAAGATTTCAGGACGACCGCGTGACAGTGGTCCCAACAGACAGCCGCGTGACAGTGGCCGAGAATTCCACGTGACAGTGGAACACCACTCCTGAAGATTTCAGGACGACCGCGTGACAGTGGTCCCAACAGCCAGCCGCGTGACAGTGGCCGAGAATTCCACGTGACAGTGGAACACCACTCCTGAAGATTTCAGGACGACCGCGTGACAGTGGTCCCAACAGCCAGCCGCGTGACAGTGGCCGAGAATTCCACGTGACAGTGGAACACCACTCCTGCAGATTTCAGGATGACCGCGTGACAGTGGTCAAAACAGACATCCAAACGACAGTAGGGCCGCCAACCCGCACGCGGCACACTAATGGGGCGAGGTCGGTGCATGCAGACTTTAACCCGTCCTCCAGCCGAAAAAACCTCGACAATGACCTCCAAATCGAAATCTTTACCAGTCCTCACCAAGGACAACATGTCCAACGGCGACTTCATCGCGCTGGCAAACGAGCTCAGTGCCTTCGTCAGCAACCTCGTCTTTGGCAAGAACGCGAACCGCGACGTCGAACTGACACGCGGCGAGATCAACAAGCTCAAGGGCCGAAGGGCGTACTGTTCAGCTCGCTTCCCGCAATCTTCAGCAGCACCGAAGACGCTACCCGCATTGTCAGCCGCTTCGTGCTGACGCCCAACAGCGAGCAGAAGACCTTGCCTCAGCTCATTCTGGAAGAACCTGAGGTGTACCCCCCAGAAACTGGGTATATGTGCGAGCCCATCACGTATCCCCGCGACGACCACTTTCAGGTGCTGAACGGTCAGACCATCGACTGGGACGCCGCGTGACGCGTACTCTTCTTCCTGCTTAGGCTGAAGTGCGCGGACTTGTCGGCCGAGACCGCGCAGGACGAGATAGCCAACCTGCAAATGCTGGCTGGCGAAGACCCGCACGCTCTGAGGGACCGGCTGGTGACACTCGTGGAGCGCGTCAACTTGCCCCACGAGTCCACCCAGAAGGTGATCAACCCTCAGACGGCGGGCTTGTACATGCTCCGCGCCTTGCCCGAGCAAACCGCGGGCATCGTCCGCGAGAGGTTCGGCAAAGCAATGGACGTCACCCAGCTTACCGAGGTGACCGAAGTCGCGCAAGATGTGCACGCCAGGCTGAAAAGCATGGAAACGAAGATCATGAAGGCCAACCTCGAGCAGGAAAACCTGATCCAGTACGTGGGGGCATACGCGGAGGGTCCCACCAAGTCCACCTTTGCGAAATGCTGATCACCGGCCAGAACAGCAAGCCCAACTTTGGGCTGCCAACGCAGCCTTTGATCGCCCCGCGCACATCAACCACCAGAAGCGACGATTCTCGCCCGCGCTTGCCAGCCCCCCGGCCCGCCAACGACAATTTCAACTCCTCCAACCTCAACCCCGCAGGACGGAAACTCCTCGGTCAGCTCACCAGCCAGGCGTCCACGTCTTCCTTTAACGCGGAACCAGCAATTGCCACGTCCCGCGTCGTGACCATCCAGCAATGTGTGCATCGACAACGTCGGCGGACCCAACGGCAACTGCGTCTTCTGCCACCAGCCCCTACACCAATTCCATCACCCCACCCTGCCTTGCCACATCAGCGGCAAAACCACGATGTACGACCTCTGGGTCAATCATGGAAAAATGCCCTACGCACTGCGACCTTTGATGAACCTTCTGATCGTGAACCACGACCGGGTCGCCAAGGGCCAGAAGCCGCTGACCAAGGTGGAGTTCGACCAGCAATACGGCCGCAAGGAGAGCGGCCCCAGCGCCTCCAACCTCGCCGGCCCCACAGGCGGCGCGCCCACGTGGCACGCCGGGTCCTACGACTACCATAGCGTGCCACCCCCCACACAGCGCACCCACCACGCCTGGCAACCAGACAGCCGCCACGTCACGACCCCACCCAGCGACGCAGCACAAGACGACACCATCGTGCACTTCCACTCCTACGCTGCCATCGTGGAGCACGGCAGCCCCTTCCTGAGGGGCGTACAAAACCCCACCCCTGATGACCCCTACTCTCCCCGCGACGGGGAGGTGCCACAGGCGCCCAACCCTCACGATGCCCTTAGCAGCCCCCCACATTCACCACGAAGGCCTGGCCCGGACAGCCTTCCTTATTCACCCAACAGCCCTGCGCCCGACGACATTCCCGAACACTACCCCGACCATTACCCCGATGACTACCCCGCTAGTCCCAAGCGCCCCTCCCCGTCGCCCGACAGCCCCGTGTCGCAAACGCGTGCATATGATGGGACAAATACTGCCAGACCCAAGCAATCTCAACGCTCGCGGGTAGGTATCAAACTCGTCATTAACATTCACATGTGTCGGTAATTATACAGGCAGATCTTAACACAGCACACGATCGTAGAGCTACAAACTCTTTGAAATTCTGATATTCTGAGATCACACGCTAAGCTCTTATACACAAGCCCAAATTTCCAACATGTAAAAGAATAAAAACAGCAGTAAAACATATTCATCAAAAGATCGGCATAATAACCAAAAGTACGAATTATTGTACAAAACTGTGAGCAGAACTGTTTTAGCGGTCTAGCACTGGCACGCGAACAGCCACCTAGCACTTGCGAAGGCAAAATAATAATGAGTCCACTAGTCCTGACCTGCGGTCAGAGCTTACTTATATCTCAAGTCTGTGTCACATCTCCAAAAACTGTAACAGGCTTCCGCCCTGAAATCTTCATCTAGCCAATGGAAAGTCATTATTCCATGTCAGCTTTAACAATGTTACCGTTTACCACATTCTGACTGACACGTCAGTGGCAAAGTTGTAACTGTCATATCATCTTATCACTTCATGGTCACCCGATAATGACCATATCAAGGTATGGCTTACGCGAGGTCGAGTTTACACAAAACTTCTGATTTTCTAGATCGTGAGATATAAGCGATTTAAGTATTCGCTCAAGTATGGTTAAGTATGGGAGATAACTGAGCGGTATCGAGCATAACTTTTCAATGCCTGGGCCAATTGTATACCCGGAGCGCGCAATATGTTTAGATTGCTTTGAGCGACAGGTTTATCGAATAAAAATATTTTCGGAAGTTTTGTGTAAAGTCGACCTCGCGTAAGTCATACCTTGATATCTTCTTTGGCAAGTCTATTCTTCTCGAGCAGTCATCTTGCGCGAGACCTGTCATACTCGTCATATCTGTCACGCCTGTCACCAGCTGGACAAACCCGGCACGGTACCATGGGAGGCCGGCGTTTGTTACAGCTGTCGCAAACGCGTGCATATGATGGGACAAATACTGCCAGACCCAAGCAATCTCAACGCTCGCGGGTAGGTATCAAACTCGTCATTAGCATTCACATGTGTCGGTAATTATCCAGGCAGATCTTAACACAGCACACGATCGTAGAGCTACAACCTCTTTGAAATTCTGATATTCTGAGATCACACGCTAAGCTCTTATACACAAGCCCAAATTTCCAACATCCCCCATCTGTAGCTGCTGCCTGCAGTAGCACAGACTCAAATATGGGCTTGTTCAGCATACTGGGTCGTATCTCCATCTGCCATGAACTTGCCCAAACTGAAAGTGAACATGCAAATGCCTTCACTCTCTCCACCTTGTAACATTCTAGCTCTGACCAAAGGGTTCTTGAACACCAAGACCCACATACACCTGCGGCCAATAGGTCCATGTTCCAGATGTCCGATCACATGCAGGCGTCCAGACTGGCTCAATCGTCTGAAGTACGCGGCTCTGCTCTCAGTCATATCTGTCAAATAGTAAGAAGGAACATGCACGCACGCCACCACGCGGCTGGCCATAACTGCCAGTGGAAACGCGATATCGAACGCTGCGAACCAGGGAGAGGTCACCACGGCATCACAGACACCATACTTCTCCTTCCATATGCGATAGTTACCTGGCTGAAGTGCATCACGCGCCTCAGACCAACCCAGCTGAGAGGGTTCCAGTCATTGTTCATAAATCTCAACTGTGGCCATTGCTCCACCATCACTTCACTGATGACCCCAGTACCTGCCCATGGGTCCCACACGCCATCGATGGACTTCCAGTCCACCTCTGTCGCCAGGCGTCTCACCTCGGAAGGCACCGTAATAATCAGCTCAAGTCCCCACTGCAGCGCGCTGGCCTCGCGCACCTGAGCCCTGGTCATATGTCTTAATTCTCCTCGTTTTTCAACCTCTTCTTCAGCCAAGGCAGGCACCAGAGGTGCATCCCTCAGTTGCCTTGCCATTGCTTTCTGTTCTCGGTACTTCTTGCTCAGCACGGTGCGATGTCCCTCATTCCAGTGCCCAGGCATGAAGATCTTCACTGCCTCTGAGAGCTTGTCCTGTCTGCCCCAGTGCACCTGGTCTGGCATATAGAGGAACACGTCCTTCTCCTCCAACATCATCTCCCTTGATGAGATAGCCTGCCATGGCTGCAACTTATCTCCCTTCACCACACGGCGACGGGGACCCACGTCTGCTGGCAGCAGGCGCATGTCTGGGGACAGCTTCTCGTTCAATTGCTGCTCCTTCATCCCCAATCTGTCCTCCAGGACACAAGAGCCCTTGGTTTCCTGGGTCTGCACCTCAGCGTTAGCAGCTTGCATCCTCGTGCCTGAGCACCTAGGACATAGCCACTCGCCTTCTGGTACTTCATCCAGTGCTGGGGTAAGACACCACAAATGGCACCCCTTGTTGCACGTGTCGCACAACAACATCTCTGCCTCTCCATCAGACTTCCTGCACACCTCGCATGCAAGATGTCTACTGGGCACGGCTGCACTGCAGTCATACTGGTCCTTCACCTGTAGGTGACAGGGCGCGATGCTCTGCACAGTGCTCTTCTCTTTTAACTTGGTGGCGTCCTCAAGCACCACAACACCATCTCGCTGTATCTTGAGTTCTTGACCAGCTTAAGAATGGCGGACTTGGTGGCGACCTCCATGCCGCTGCGCGGCTTCCGTCTGATGTAGACGAAGTCCCCCACCTTGAACTGATGTGGCTTAGGCTCGTAGCCACCACCCCTTCTTCCTTCATAATGTAAAGTATCACGATGCTGCGCAATCTCCAGACTGCAGCCAGCATGCACCATCAACCGCCTCACCACCTGTGCTCTCAGGAGGAGGTCCTTGACTCGGGTGTCCTTGTCATCACTGACCTCCGGACTGAAGTCCATACTAGGCGCCTGCTTCAGATCTGGCGGCACCACTGCCTCTTGGGCAAACAGTAAGGTGAACGGCGCCACTCCTGTTGTCCACTACCCGGCCTTGGGTACATCACGATGTACCCAACGTATGCAGATTTTCCCGTGTCATTTGTGCACCGACCGCTTGGGCAAATGTCTTGACAATACCCTAAACCGATCCCTCATAAGCGGATGCGCGCATGCCGGCTATTTGATCACGTGTACTCAAACGCCGGCTACCGCCGTATGCCGCCGGAAAGAAAACGAAAAGTCGATATTTTTGGGTACATCCCTTGGGTACATCGATGGGGATGCCTCATATGTGCTCCTTAAACAATAGCATCGCCAAATCTAACGTTCGTGCATCATGTAGTACCCTAAAAAGCAAGTGTCATTCATTGGGCGGGCGGTTCAGCCAAAAGTTTCAGCTTCAAACGTCATGGCGTTCGATGTGTTCTTATAATTTACCGAAAAAGGGCCGATTATACCATAATGACTGGAATTTTGCTTATACTACCTGCCTCCTCGACGGCCCTTTGAAAATTTGAATGAGGACCCATACTTGTTGTCAAGTTCTCGACCTGCTCTTTCCGTAGTGTCTTATCAAAATTTTCATCCGAGGTCGCCTTGATCCTCAAAATGTCGGTTAAAGCAGCCGGTATCTCGTACATTGCCCCTATGAAATGTTGAGTTTGCCGAGTTCGGAACGTCACGAGTGGATATGCTATCGAGTCAAAATTAGCCCTGCGATATATTGGCACCCTGGGGAGGGTCTTAAGATAATATATTTTCATGTATTAATGACACAGTAATGAATTTAGTCATTGAAACACATCGCGCAGCTTGGGTACATCGCTATGTACCCAGACCCTCCTGGGTACATCCCCATGTACCACCGGGTAGTGGACACTGTGGACTCCTGGCGTGCTGCATTGTAGCTCAGCACCAGTGGCCAGAGTTGCTCATCCCACTCGTAGTCGAGACCCTTTTCCAAGGCGATCTTCTTGAAACAGAACTTCATCGTACGCACTACTACTCTCTCAGTGAGACCATTGCCTTCTGGCGAGTCTGGTGAGGTGACCCTCCTGTCTATCAGACAGTCTCTGCATAGCTGCTCGAACTCACCCTCGAACTCCTTGCCTCCATCCACCAAGCACTCGGCTGGCGCCCCGAAGACAGCCAGCACATGACTGCGAAATGCTGCCGCAATGGTGCTTGCCTCCTTATTGGGGATAGGCACACAGACTATGAACCTGGTGTAGTGCTCGGTCATGATGAGCACCCTGCTGTTACCAGACCTCGTCACCCTCCTTGAAGGCCACGCCAAGTCCAACGACCAACGATACATGAATGATACGATCTCAAGCGGGGACAAGCACGCCTCTTCCCTGGCGTAATGATTCTTCACTCGCTGGCAGGTCTCGCACTGAGTGACCACTGCCTCCACGTCCTTCTTCAGGTCGGCCCACCAATGTCGCTGCCACAAAAGATGCTGTGTGCGCCTTATTCCCCTGCCAATGGCCAGTCCTGGAGTGATACTCCTTGACCAATGTGAGACGGTCAGCAGGCTTTGGTATCCTCACCTCCTTGCCCGACAGAGTGATCATGTAGATCTCATCCGTGGCCTCATCCCATCGGTGCCGTGCTGCGCCCCTCCTTACTCGGCGAACCTCATCCTCCGGCGATTGCACGCTGCCATCGAACTTCAGCCATCTGAGACACCACGCATCATCATGTATGTCTCGATGCTTGTCGCGGTCAGCCTGCTGCTCTGCAACGCTGGCCACCAAGTCCACAAATCTGGTGGTACATGCCAGCCTCGTAACTCTCATCTCCTTGTCTTTACCAGACGGACTCCAAGCAGGCACCTCAGCGCGTGTTGGTGGGGTCGCGCCCTCCTTCACGAAGTGACTCTTGTGCCTCTGACGGTACTGTTCAATAATGGCGTAGAGCTGCCACTCCTTCTTCTTCTTCTTCTTCTTCTTGGTCCCTGCGTTCTGTCGCTGGGCACCAATTTCTTCTGCACCTTTCTGCCCTTGCGAGCACATCGTCTGCAACTTCTCTTCCCAGTCACGGTGACTCATAGGCTTCGCCACCTGCTGAGTGTATGCGTTTGAATTTCCAACCCATTCCGCCAGCAAAGCTTGCCTCTGCTGAAGGTCCGACCTCGCGTGGTCTGCCCAGTTGTTGTCTACAGCGATAGGCTGTCCTGGGGAATTCTCCGCCACGGGGGACTCCTCGCTGTGAGGAAGTCCCTTCCTGCTTGCTTCTGCGACCGCCATCAACAGTTCCATAGCCCTGCGATCCATGGCCAGGCCCAGAATGCTTGCCAATTCTACGTCGTTCAGGCCATCCGCCATGCGTAGTTCACTATCTTGCGCTGTAGCCCATGGCTCGCGACTTCTCGTCGAGGTTCACCTCTCGGGATTCCTCCTCAGTGTCCTCGTCGGCGGTGCGCACCACGGTGCCCATTCTCGCTAATCTGAATGCTATAGACCCTTGCGTCGCCATGATGGTGGGAAGAGCCCTCAATGGTTCTCCCACCACGTTCACCACATAGTGGGGTGCGCGGTCTGTCCTCACCACCGGCCTGGGCTGCCAGCCCTTACACAGGATTGATGATACGACCCGCCCTTCTGGCCTCGCCACCTTGCCCATCACGGAGCGGAACTGGTGGTTCTGGAACAGGTTACTCCAGTACGCTCTCAGTCGGTGAGCGTAGGCGCCTGCTTGTGCTGCATCAAAGGACACTGGTCGACCAATAACGCTGGCAATGTACGGGAACACTTCGTCCCTGATCTTGGTTCCGGGTCTGTGCGACAGCGGAGAAACGTTCTCCAGGACATAGCCTGGGGGCCTCTGCTTTTGTAGCTGCTGCAGCGTGGACAGAAGCCGAACCACTTCATAAAATAACTTGCTGTGCCTACCATCCAAGCCCGTGAGTGTTCCAGCAGGAGAGAGATCCTGGCATGGAAACCCGCGCACCATGACCCACTGACGACCTTGAAGAGCCCCTGCTCGTATGAAGTCGGCGCTCGTCGTGTCGTGTAGATCGTGAGGTAGGGCCCCAAACTCTATTGCATCGGGCGAGATAAGGTCTGGATATCGTCTCAGTAACGCCGTGCACCTGGCTCTGGCCACTGTCTGACTGCCCGATGATATATCTTGATACAAGTATCGATCCACCTTTATTCCATTACGGAGTAACATCTCTAGCTAGGCCAGCACAGAGGCCTCCACATGGCTCATAGCACACCACACCTTCCTCCCGAGCTTGCGAGAAGAATCTTGTCCAGCACTCTGGTGTCCATCCACCTTCTCCGGCTTCAAGATGCGTTCGCCTTCAAAGTACTCATTGCTGTATACAGCAGGACTTCCTTCGCCATGCGTGCCTCGCGTGGGCCTCACCAAGCTCAGCGCCTTCCAAGCCGCTCTCGCTAATCTCCCAGAGTCGACCACCAGCTCAGGTTGGTCCGTGTCGAACAGGGCTGCGTGGTTGCACTCCAATTCATCTTGATGGTGCAAATCGAACAAGCGATGTACCGGTCCCGTGCCCAGCTGCTCTATGGCGGCCACCTTGCAGTAGTTGGCGACATGCACCTCTGGTGTCACCTCTTCCCCTGGGGAAGTGTCCCCAGCCAGCATAACGCACAAGCTGTCGCAGAAATGCTTCGTGTAAACTTCCCCCACGCCTGCGTGAAGCGCAGTTGCCTTTTCTCTATCATGTCTTGCTCCAGTCTCGTCTGTCGTGGACGGTAATGGGTAGCGAGATGGCACGTCGGCGTTGCTGTTCTTGGCTCCTGGGCGTTACTGCACCGTGAAGTCAAACTCCTGTAGGCTGATTGCCCACCGTAGATGCTGTCCCTGAAGGTCAGTTTTCTCCATCAAGGTGGTGAGTGGCGAGTGATCAGTCACCAGCGTGAAGTGGACGCCATGCAGGTACTGCCTCAGCGTGCGCACTGCCCACACCACCGCAAGCATCTCACCTTTGAAGCTGGCGTACTGCCTCTCCGTCTTGCTCAAGGAACGACTGATCGCCATGCAGATGTACTCCTTTCCATCGTCATCCTTCTGGCCCAACACTGCACCAATGCCATAGGTGCTCCAGTCGGTGTACAATATGAGGGGCCTGTCATAATCGATTGGCCTCAGGCATCTCCCAGCGCAGAGCGAGTCCTTAACACCCTAAGGGCGAATTCGTTTTTAGCAGTATGGGATCAGTATGAGCGCGGAAACATCCATAACTGCCACGGTAGTCGACTATTGGATATATGTGAAGTATTGGTGTCCATGTTGGGGACTTAGGCGAGGTCTCTCAACCCTTCAATGTCCACCAAACTCGGTATATCGAGTGGGGGACTTGGTGGAAATTGCAGGGGTGTTCTGCTTGCAGATGACAAAAGCGTGCCCTATGGAGAGTGCTCTAAAGGCATCACATTAAGGATAGGGTATTTTTTTCATTGATATACACCATAATACGTCATCGTCCACTCATAACATCAAGTCAATAGTGGTGTCATGTTCATGGCACAACCCCAAAATGGCCCCTAGCAGCTGTTCGACAGAATTTCCTTGAGTATGGTGATGGTGGGTCACATAGATTCATGTGTGCACATACGGTGTGAGTGATAATGAGGTGCCATATCATCCACCTAGTTCCATAATATAAGGTATACGAATAATCGTGGCAAATGGATGTCTAGAACTTGAGTTATCGCCGAAAACGTGAAAATAAATTCCTAGAAAACAGCATCAGTATGAGCAGTATGGCAATTCGCCCTTAAGGTGTTAAGGTCCTGGAGTGCCTGGTCCTGCTCCTTCCCCCAAGCTCCTTTGATATCTGTGATCTCTTTCTTGAGCAAGTCGTTGAGGGGGCGGGCCATCTCAGAATAATTTGGTCCCCCGGGCTCACCCACCAGGCCCTTATAGTAGTTCATCATGCCCAGAATGGAACGGAGCCCAGTCTTATCCTGGGGCCTCGGAAGGTCCTGGATGGCCTTGCACTTTGCCTCCTGCGCACCAATAGAGTTGTGCCCAATGCGGTAGCCCAGAAAGTCCACAGTGGCTGCCCCAAAGGTACTCTTGCCTGCGTGCAGCCTTACTGTATGCCAGCGTCCCCCAACGTGCGCAGCACCTCCTCGACGTCCTTCAGATGCTGCTCGGGCGTGGAATCCGTGTAGACCACCACGTCATCGACGTATGCCACCGTGCAATGTTGCAGGTGACGTAGCTCGTAGTCCATGATCCTCACAAACGTAGACGTTGCTCCAGCAGCCCCAAAAGGCATCGAGGTGTACTGGTACAACTGGTTCTTCCACCAAAACGCCGTCTTGCTCCTGTCCTCTTCTGTGGCCATAGGAATCTGGTGGAAGGCTTTGGTGGCATCCAGCATCGTCTTGAACCTCGCCTTCGCAACCTTCTGGTAAAGCTCCTCTGGTCGATGCGGCAAGGTATTGTCCTTAAGAGAGTGTCGGTTGACGCCCCTGAGATCTACGCAGAAGCGTGTCTGGGTCCATAAACCAGTCTCGTGATCAGTGTGTATTGCTTATTTTTTTTCTTTACGGCCCGCAATCAGCAAATCCACTGGCCCGCTTTCGGCCAATACGGCCAGTCTCCAAAATTGCCCGCCGCAGGCGCGAAAATTTAATTTTAAGTATTGTGATATTGTAAAAATCGCATAATTTTGCATAAATTTTGGTATTTTCATATCAAACGTCACGGCCCGCATCCATATATTCCATCGGCCCGCATGCGGCCCGCCGGAGTGGTGAGCTACGGCCCCGGGCCGGCCCGCCACGGTAAGCGATATACTCTGCTCGTGATCCTTCTTACCAGCCACAACGACATTGCTCGCATGCCTGCAATGTTTGGCTGCGGGCTCTATGAAGCCATACTCCAGCAATTCCTTGCAGTGAATGTCAATGATCTCCTGCTCGCCCGGGCTGTACTTCCTCGGCCTCTGGTAAACGGCCTTGGACTCGTCCTTGAACGGGATGGAGAACATTTTGTGCTCTGCCTTGCCCTTGTAGCCAGTCAAGTCGTGAGGGGTGCTGGCGAAGGTGCCCTTGCATCTGCGAAGAACAGCCCGCATTTCCTCCCAATGCTCCTCCTTGAAGTCAGGATGGCCTCCAAACGTGGCATTGAGCTCTGTATGGAGCCACGCTGCCTCGTCCTTGGTCACAGTCGTCTAGGACGTTGCCAACCTCTTGGGCGTCGACTACAACGTCATCTTCGACGGGGTCCTCGCAATGTTGGGCTCCGAAGTGGTCATCCTCCATTCTTCTGTCACGGAGGAGAAGGTGGAGGTCGGCGTGATGGAGACGGGCGCCCTCAAGACGGTGCCCAGGGCGGAGCTGCAGCCGGTGACGAAAGCGGGCATTCCCATGAAGGGGAATTTCGTCGCCCGGTTTTACGGGCCGAAGAGCGGCCTTATGGACACGGGCATCAAGCTGCAGGTCTTCGGGGGGGCGGACGTGCTGTACCCCGACAAGACATCGGGCCCGGTCTGCACGGGAATGCCCGTGCTCCTGAAAGAGGACTACGAAAACCTGCCCATGGCGCACGGTGGGGTGCTGCGCCTGGGGTATGTGCTGCGCACCAACGGCGGCCAGACGCAGGGCCTGGTGTTCCTGCAAAAAAGCTCGGGGTTTGTGGGGTGGGACTTCCAGGTGCTGCAGTTGCCATTGGGACGTGGATCGGAGGCACTGCTGGTGAGGGACGAGAAGTTCATGGCCCTTCACCCCCGCAGCAGCAGCAGCAGCAGCAGAAGCTCCCAGGGACGTCAGTTTGCCTTGACGCAGGCTGACCTGGAGAAGGAAAAGCGCAGCTTGATGGCGTTCCAATGCGCCTTTTCTCAGGCAATGGGCGTCATCATTCAGCGGACGCGGGATGCGGCCAAGATGACCGTGGCGCAGGTCAGCCGCGAGGGGGCTGGCGGTGGGGGAAAAGGTGGGCGCTGACCACCAAGACCCTGCAAAAGGGTATGGCCAGGGAGGTGATCACCTTCAAGTGGTCGGGCAACCAGGAAGACGCATGCGACTTCCCGAAGGCTGAGGAGCAGAAGGCCAAGAGCGCGCTAAAGACGAGGGCGAAGAGCGTGAGCGGCCACAAGCGGCAGCGGGAGGAGAAGGTCGCAGCGGAGGAGGAAAAGGCGAAGCAGGCGAAATTGGAGGAGCATGCGGAGAAGAAGTACGCCGAGAAGCTCCGCCTGACCGAGCTGAAGGTGAAGCATGCGGAAGAGAAGGCGCGGAGTTTGGAGAGGGCGCTCGGGGGAGCCACTCCAGCTCGGGGGGCCACGGAGGAGCAGGTGAAGCAGGCCGTGCTCTTGAAGGAGAAGGAGCTCCGGGCGGAGTTGGCGGAGGCCGAGCGGCAAAAGGAGGCGAAGGTGTGCGAGGAGGTTCGCCGTCAGTTGGAGCAGCAGGGGAAGGAGCGGCTCCAACTGACGGCCGAGTCCGCGGAGGAGCGAGGCCGGCAGTTGGCGGCTGAGCATTTCACCCAGCTGCTGGGGGAGAAGGACGAGAGACACATGTCCGACCTCAAGCAGGCGTTCGCCTGCAACTCCGACCTGGCGAAGGAGCAGCTGAGCAGACAGGGCGCCCATATGGCGCTCATGTTTAACATGTACTCCCAGTTCACCAGCCTGGCGGCCGGTCGGTCGGGCCAAGGGGAGAACTCCGCCGCCCACGAAGGGATGGCGGCGTGTACCCAGCACCTGTTGAGCAACACGGGAGCAGGGAGGCCAAAAAGGGAAGCTCAAGGAGCGCATGGCTCCCCCGGCGGCCCCCGGAAAAAGGACCCCGAAAACACCACCGCAGAAAAAGATGCGCGGAGACGAGCTCCGCGCATTTTTATCAGCTTGCCAGAAGGCTGCAAAACAACTGGCAGCCGATTTGAAGAGCGAGAACGAGGATACCGTGGCGGCTGCGGAGATCGAGCTCAACATCCACAAGGAGATCGTCTCGGGGGATGTTGATCCCGAAGAAGGCGAGGAGGGCAAGTCCGAGAAGATCCTCGAGCTTTTCCACTCCATGGCGGGGAAGTAGTTGTTATTTAGTGTTGCTATTGTTTACTACTTGACTGTACACTTCAAAATAAGTGCATCTCACAAGCATTTGTTGCTGACTTGTTTGCCACAAGCATCTGTTCTTGACTTGTTTCCCATGCATGCACAGCTCATGATCATGTTTAGTATCATTTCATAAGCATATAACAAACTATAACTCAAACCACTCCGAACTTGCTATCTGTTTCGCACTATCACGGGTTAGTCGGGTACATAGTTACGTATGGAAACCCTATCCAATTCAAGCGACACCCGGCGATGAACCAACGACATTCCGGTCACTCATGATCATTTTGGAAGCATTTCATAAGCATATCACAAACTATAACTCAAACCACTCCGAACTTGCTATCTGTTTCGCACTATCACGGGTTAGTCGGGTACATACGTAAGGAAACCCTATCCAATTCAAGCCACACACGGCCGTACGGGGCACCCGGCGATGAACCAACGACATTCCGGTCACTCATGATCATTTTGGAAGCATTTCATAAGCATATAACAAACTATAACTCAAACCACTCCGAACTTGCTATCTCTTTCGCACTATCACGGGTTAGTCGGGTACATACGTAAGGAAACCCTATCCAATTCAAGCGACACACGGCCGTACGGGGCACCCGGCGATGAACCAACGACATTCCGGTCACTCATGATCATTTTGAAAGCATTTCATAAGCATATAACAAACTATAACTCAAACCACTCCGAACTTGCTATCTGTTTCGCACGATCACGGGTTAGTCGGGTACATACGTAAGGAAACCCTATCCAATTCAAGCGACACACGGCCGTACGGGGCACCCGGCGATGAACCAACGACATTCCGGTCACTCATGATCATTTTAGAAGCATTTCAAACCAAAAACAAACAAAAAATAAAATTGGAAGGAGTGACTTCTTCCAATTCAGAGCGTTCGTCGTTCCACGACAAAACCGGACTAGGCGCTACGCCAAGCGAGGACGCGCCCGCAATGCACGGCATGACCACCTCCCTTAGCGCCCCCATGCAGTTCGTGCCCGCCAGTGGCCCCACACCCGCGTTCCACGCAAGCGCTCAGAGCCGAGGCCGCGCCCCTCACCACAGCATCCCCAGCGAGAAATTCGCCCGGGCCCTCAGCGCTGCGGCCGGGGCGCGCGAGGCGGTCGAGCCCTACGACGACGAGGCAATGCTGCGCTGGCTGAAAGGCGACCGCCACGGCGACCCCGCCCTTCACCCGGCTGCCAGCGCACGAGCACGACACTACGCGCTCGAGGGGGAAACCTTGATCCGCATCCTGCCCAACGGGGCAAGGCGACTGGTGCCGCCAGTGGACCAGCGCCGCGCCGCATCGTTCAGCAAATGCACGAAAGGTGCGGGCACTTTGGCCGCCGACGCACCGCAGCCATGGTGAGAGACGCGTTCTACTGGCCCAAGCTACACGACACATGCACCGACGTCGTGAGCAAGTGCGACACCTGTGCCCGTTACCGCGCCAACTTCGACAAGCACGCCCCCCACCTGAACCCACTGGAGGTCAAAGGCATGTACTATCGATTCTCCACCGATCTGGCGAAAATGCCGCGCAAAGCCAAAAACAACTACCAGTATGGCATGGTGGTCGTGGAGCACTTCACCAAATACGTCTGCCTCATCCCACTTCACACCAAAGAGCCAGCGGAGACCGCCCAGGCATTCGCCCTTCACGTAATCGCCAGGTTCGGGTGCCCAGCAGAGGTGGTGACCAACAACGGCGGCGAGTGGGAGAAGCAGTTCGCGCAGCTGCTCAGGGACAATCTGATCGACCACCGCACCACTTCGCAGTCTCATCCCCAGAGCAACGGCCTCAGCGAGCGCGTCGTCCAGAACTCCAGATGACCAAGGCCGCCCTCACTAAGGCATGCAAGCAGGCCGGGTCCATCGACCGATGGGACTCATTCCTGCCATGGATCATGCTGGGGTACAACGCCACGCCGCAGGAGTCCACACGCCTAGCACCATACGAGCTCGTGTACGCCCAACGCCCCACGCTGCCGCCGGCCATCAAGGAACGCCTCAGCCAGCCACTGGATGCCTGCATGGATGCAGCCGCTATGGCGGCCAGCTACCTCGAGCGCGCCGAGTACGTCAAGAGGGCCACCATCATGGCCGGCAGTAACATCGCCATAGCCCAACACCGCCAAACCGAGCGATACGCACAAGTGTCTATTCTGCGAAAGGCGGGTTAACCCGCCGTAACACGTTGTTACGGCGGGTTACCAATACCTAGGCATTTCTACGATATCGCGCGCGTAATTGACCTCGGACAAAAAGTACGAACAACAGGCGTTTATCAACCTTCAAACTTACCCCAAAAACGTTGCGAGAACTCTTGACACTTTGGTCTGAGGATTGGTAATCGAGTTCGGGCAAAAAGTAGGAACAACCGGCGTTTATCAACCCTCAAAATTACCCAAAAAAAGTTGGCAGAACTCCAGGCACTTTGGGCTGAGGATTGGTCTATACCGATAGGGAAGTGCTCTAGATCGAAATTTAAGGTCACAACACATAAAACTTCCTTGAAATATTGTCACTTAGTGCCTTGGGACCACCACGTAGCCTACGCGGAGCAACAATAAACGAAGTTAGGGGTTAACCCGCCGAAATTTTTGGGCCAACCCGCCCTAACTTTGAACGCCATATCAGCCCGGTGTACCCATCCAAGTAGCAGAAAATAAAGTTTTCACACACAAAACTAACTACAATAAACACTGCCAAGCATGGGTTGTATGCGATATCTCGAATTATTAAGGATATTAGAGTGCTCGAATATCGTTCTTAGGTATTGTTAACCCGCCCTAAAATTAGTAGAATAGACACAAGTGCGCTCAGGAAAGTACCTGCCCAAACAGTTCAACTTCCGCGTGGGTGACTTCGTGGTCCTGAAGCGCAGCGTGAATCACGGCCTGCAGCTCCACACGCGCGACCCTATACTTCAAATCAAGGAGCTGCCAAACGATGGCACCGCCGTACTGCAGGGCCGATGCGGCAGCACGTGCAACGCACACTGCTCACAGATAGTCATTTGCCATTTGCCCGACATCGACCCCACCATCACATACAACCTGGATGACAACGAAGATGCGCGGTGTCAAGTGTGCAAAAAAAGCCGATCGCCCCGCCAGCATCCTTCTTTGCGACGACTGCAACCAGGGCTATCACCTGGCGTGCCTGCAGCCCAAGCTGACTCGAGTCCCTACTGAAGAGTTCTGGTACTGCCCCCGGTGCCTAGGCCTGTTGCCCGACGACGACCTCTCCCCACAATACCTCACCGCCTATGAAAACAGGGGCAAACAGCTGGACGGAAAGCGCGCCTTGAAGGTCATCAATGGGATACCTTACGAGGGCACCATACGGTGGCTAGGAGCCGCAGAAAGGCCATACGCGCTGAAGTGCGAGTACGATGATGGGGACACAGAAACCTTCACTTTGGCAGAGCTGCAGCAGTACCTGTTGCCGGACAACGCGACAGCCACGCAAAAGCAAGCGGTGGCCCAGCCCCAACTAGAGGCAGAGCGCGCACTGCACACTGCTTTAGCTGCCATCCCCGACAACGTGCTCAACACGGCGGCCACACCCACGCCGTTTGACAGCCTTCCCGACACCTGGGACCTCAGCGACAGACAGAGCATGCTGCGCGCAACGGCCACCCTCCTGCCGGGGCACTGGGACCCCGCCCACGCACGTCACCAAGCTCACGCAGCACATACGCCAGCAGGCCCAGGAGCTCCTAGGCGCAGCCACTACCAACGCCAGCACCATCAGGCACCGCCACCCGATGACTGACGCGGAGTGCCAACGCGTCAGCGCCAAACAGTGGGGCACGCAACTGGTGGTCACCACCCCTTCCGAAATCGAGCAGTTGGCAACACACATCACCTGGCATCCCGCGGACAGGGTATGGGACCCCTACGCTGGCACTGGCGCCATCGAAGCAGCCCTGCACCCACACAAAGTGTACACACACTCCTCAGACATCAACCCCGCCATGGCCACCAGTACCCCAGTTGACGCGTTACAGCCCAGCAACGTCAGACGCATGACCAGCTACAACGTCGTCGTCACCAGCCCCTCCTTCAGAGTACTGGACATCGCCCTACCACTAGCTACTGACGGTAGAAAGAGAACTGACATGCGCCCATGTACCCTTACACTACGTGTTCGACGCACACCCAGCCAGACGAAGCTGGTTGTGGAGGCTGGCCACCGCGCAACGCATGAGCATCTTGCTCTGCAAGCAAAAAGGTCCACTCTGCAGACGCAACGTGTGGCTCACCATAGCCGACACCGCCACCACGCTGCAACGTAGGCTCAAACCGCAAGCAGCAGCATGCGCCATGGCCTTCTGACAGCATCCACCGCCGGACTCTCCACCGCCCTCCGACCATGGCGACTCGCGTCACCGGCGTCTAGATGTGCTACTCTGGACCTTGGAGGGAGCCTCCTTCTGGTTGAGAAATCACATGTCTTCTTCTTCCTCAGTGACTTTTAGCCATGGGGCAGAGGCGCACTATTCCTACCGGCTGCCCGCCATGCCCGGTAACGCCAGTCAACCCACGTCCGACCTCAATCGAATGTGGATGGCTATGCGGCATATAGGAGTGGACATCCAGGACCTGGCGCAGTATGGGACAGTGCATACTCCCGTGAGCCTGACTGAGATTGAAGACAGCGAGGCCTTCACTTTGCAAGTGGAGAAAACGCAAGTGGATGACGCGCGTCGTTGCGCCGAACGCCGTACGGGAACCCAGCAGAGGCGCCTGCCACTATACTCCTGGGTGACCATCTCTGACAACGCTTTGGAGTCAGAGCTGACCGAATTTAACCCGATGGGACTTCAAATTTGGGCAGCATTCACGGCCACCGAGGAGTACATGTTCCGAGAGATGGCAGGCGGGCCCCGTCTCAGCCAGCAGACTTCCGCCACTGCACCGGCAAGACTGGGCGCCCCACGGTTTCCGCCCGGCGTTCCCAGCGCCGCAGGGGACAGATCGCCCGGAAATTCCTTGACAGCGGCTCCTGGACTCCTGCCGGTGGATCAGCGCCTTGTTCAATTTCCAGGGCACCACGACCTCATGGGGGCAGCATCTCCCAGCGATGTCTACAGAGAGTCCAAAACGGTGGCCGATGTGCTCAAGCTGATCAGGGACATCCCCATGTACCCCGCCTCTTTAGACCTGGCTACCACCGACGCGGATATTGCCGCGCTTCCACCTTTTTCCGAAGCGCTGGTCAATTTTCTGTCAATGGGTGTGGTCACATTCGCCTTGGGCCGCATGAGTTCATACCGCCTGGACCTGACCATAATCACCATGCCGGAGATATTAAAGGAAGTGGCGCAACGCAAATTACAGCCGCGATCTTTAACTTGTCTCAAGCAAGGCGGACTGCTGAACTCTGAGGCCTGGAATCGGCGTTACGCCACCTTGGCGCCTTTCCTGGCCGACGTAGCAAGGAGTGTGCTGGACGACATCGCGCTGGTGGGACTGGCGGGGACAGTGTTGCGCATGACTCGGCGACGGGAGGAGACCGCCAGATTGTTCGCCACTCGCTTGGTCTCCTGGCACTGTGAGGTCGTGCAGCTGTCGGCAGACGCCATGCCCAACTGCCACGCCTCCCATCAGTCAGCAGCAGCTGTTATACCAGTTCTGGTCTGGTACTGCGTATGATGGAACAGTCCATATGTGGATACCTATTTAATTTTGTCATTTACAATTTGCTTCTGTGTAAATTATATTTGAAATCCAAACCTCGCTGATTCACTTTCGTTGAACCTTTGACCTTGCCCTAATAGGAACCGGTATTGTGAGACATGCATTACAGTAAGAGTCAACCAATAAGAGAAAGCTACGTTAAGAAACCAGCCAGCTTTTTTTTTTGGGGGGGGGTCACAAGTTTAGGAGAAAAGCTGGCTGGTTTTAAAAGTTAAGAGATTGGCAAAAATAAGAAATATGGAGGCTGGCTAGACCCCAGGACATTTTCTTAAAATATAGCAAAATAAGTACGGCTTTGATGTTAGAAAAGTCATCTTGTGCGAGTAGACCTTCCCTAACATCACTAATAACTTACCGCAATTGTGAACGTGTCGCGTCGTCCATCACGGTAGTGGGCGGTTTTTTCGAAGTGAGGATGTGCTGCGAATCCAATACGAGAAAACTGATTTTTCACTCTTAAGAATGAGAAAAGCTAGCTGGCAAAATAAGCGGTTTTCTCTTATTTCGTCGGCTCTCTTAGGTACCGAAGCTGGGGGGGAGGGGGCTGACCCCGAAATCTCTGTTTTCTTATTGGTTGACTCTTACTGTATGCATGTGTATTTCTTTCACACATTCAAGGTTGTCAATTAGATGAAAATTATACTGATCGATTTGATATGATCTGATTTGTTTGATCGTGGGTAACGCGGGAACACTTGGGCGTAGGATGTTAGGGGGCCATTGCGACCCGTGCACACACCTTCGTTGCCATCGTGTGTTATTTGTGTACGTCATGGAGGTGTGGGAAGGATAGCTATAACAACTCATAGTGATGACCATATAATATTATCGCGGACTAGGGTAGAGACTCTGTCTGCGGTTCTGCAAAAAAATGTAATGCTCTACCGTATGCATGTTTGTGATAGCATACGCAATCTCATGTGCCCACATAATTTAAATGGTCGACACAAACCCACATGAACTGAAAAAAATGAATTCAGAGCCCTGGGACGAAAGTTGAGTCATTCATTGCAGGCGGTAATACTTTGGTAATACTCGCCAAAGTATTACCGGTCCCTACATTCTGGGGAAATCAGAAGACGTCTAGAAGACGTCTTCTGAACGTCTTATAGACGTCTTCGTAGACATGATGTCTTCTGGTTTCCAGAACGGACGTCTTCGGGGTGGAAACGTCTTCTGGAAACCAGAAGACACTCTTCGGGGAAGACGTGCCGAAGATGTGCGGAATGTCTTCCGGATTTCGGAAGACATCTTCCCGGAAGACATGCAAAGGGCAGTCTTCCCGGAAGATACACGGGAGATGTTCCGGATGTCTTCTGGACCAGAATACATTCTGACATGTGTTATCGACACATATGTGATGATTATGCAATTTGGCCACATAGCTACTTCATACCACACGTACACTCATAGATCAAGGGCGAGGACCTCGCCCACGACGAGTCCTCCATTGTCCCCGCCGTAAAAAACAAACCCACTGTCTGGTTAGTCCCTACCCATTGTTTTACTATTTTCTTTTTACTTACGCGTATGTGTTGTTTTACGCAAAACACACCGTCCCAGGTTTGGACGGGCCGTTCCAAGCCCTTGGACTGACCGTTCCCGCCGTCTGTACTCCGCAGGATCCCCACAAAATATGTAAGAAACAACACGGTGCAAACCGATAAGAACGTCGACTTCGGCAAGAAAAGGAAAGCTGCTGCTCCTGAAGGAAGCAGCAAGCAGCAAAAGAAAGAGGAGGAAGAGAAAAAGGGTGAGGAGGTCGTCGTTGAAAAGGAGGGTAAAGATGATGACGAGGATGAGGAGGATGAGGAGGATGAGGCAGCATGACTGCTCGATTTTTGTCAGATTATAGAGCTTGTTAGAGCCCAGACCAAGCAATAGAGAACCTTTACGATTCTCTGTGTAAATATTTCAAACAGCAATACATATCAATAGCACCTTTGTACTGCATATGCATAATAGCAAGCTCGTGGACCAATGGTTCCAAGCCCTTGATACCTGTTTGTATGTATATAGAACAAAAACAGATTGGAACCATAGTTCCAAGCGGATGGACCTATACCGGTCCTTACGGTTGGAACCGTAGTTCCGGGTGGCTGGAACATTTTTGTAAATAACCACTATAAAAGGTCCCATTGAGTTCCAAGCCGACGTCCAAACGGTTCCTAATGCAGTCCAAACGGTTGGAACCCGTTTGGAATGTCGTCATTATATGGTCCAAGCCGCGTCCAGGCCGCCGGAACCCCTTTGGAATCATTAATCATAATATGTCCTACCGGGTTCCAAGCCGATGGTCCAAACGGGTCCTAACGCGTTCCAAGTTATGGCCAAGCCGCTGGAACCCGTTTGGATTGTCGTTATTATTTGGTCCAAGCCGCGTCCAGGCCGCCGGAACCCCATTGGAATCATCAATCATAACAGGTCCTACGGGGTTCCAAGCCGACGGTCCAAACGGGTCCTAATGCGTTCCAAGCTGTTGCCGAGCCGCTGGAACCCGTTTGGAATGTCGTTATTATTTGGTCCAAGCCGCGTCCAGGCCGCCGGAACCCCATTGGAATCATCAATCATAACAGGTCCTACGGGGTTCCAAGCCGACGGTCCAAACGGGTCCTAATGCGTTCCAAGCTGTTGCCGAGCCGCTGGAACCCGTTTGGAATGTCGTTATTATTTGGTCCAAGCCGCGTCCAGGCCGCCGGAACCCCATTGGAATCATCAATCATAACAGGTCCTACGGGGTTCCAAGCCGACGGTCCAGACGGGTCCTAATGCGTTCCAAGCTGTTGCCGAGCCGCTGGAACCCGTTTGGAATGTCGTTATTATTTGGTCCAAGCCGCGTCCAGGCCGCCGGAACCCCATTGGAATCATCAATCATAACAGGTCCTACGGGGTTCCAAGCCGACGGTCCAGACGGGTCCTACGGTATTCCAAACCGACGGTCCAACGGCTTGGAACCGATTGGAATTTTATGTAAATTCCAAGGGGGTTCCAAGGGCTTGGATAGCAAATGTCCCGGTCCAAGCCCTTGGACCGCGGCTTGGACGGGGCTTGGACCTGGACATTTGCTGTCCAAGCCCTTGGAATTCCCAGTGTTAACGCCAACGCCTCTCAAACACATACCTGTCCTACCGGGTCCTATGGGGTTCCAAGCCGACGGTCCAAGCCCTTGGAATAATCCTTATTTTGTAGGGCATCGCGTAATCACAGAAGTCATTCAGAAGGCGCACGGAAAACATGCGGAAGACATTCCGGGTATCTTCCTAACAGCTTCTGGGTTGTCATCATGCTATGTTGCTATGATACATAATATACGGCTAAGTTAATTGATAGGTCTATCTACACATACATGTGCGATTGCATCTATTCAACATACAGACCACTAAGTACGATGCCCGGCGTATTATCATGTTCGCCTCTTGCGTCTTGCACCTTTCGGTCGTGAACCATCATCGTCGATGCACTCGAAAAAGTCAGCCTTTAAATCAAATACCACCGCCGTCTTCATCACAGGATGTTTCTTGATTACAACTTGGTGATCAATTTGAGCCGCCAGGATGAATGGATCAGTAGTGTCCCAAGGTGTCTCGGGATCATCCGAGTCGTATGTGTACACCACCTTTGCGGTATTGTCCGGCCCGTACTTCGAGTTTAGCTTGGCAAACCGTTTTGTCGTCGCTTTGTTGAATTCAGGGAACCACTTTCCCTTCACAAGAATGCACTCTTTCGCGGCCATGTCGACCTTGTAGATGCCATCTACCTGCGAGTTGGCGCCACAATACTCTATAGTAAGAATCCCCGAAGATGTCGAGAAGACACACAGAAGACATTCGGTACATATTCTGCGCACATTCACCAAAACGGAATGCACGGACGCACCGGTCAGTCTCGATTTCCTCGCCTTTGATGTTTTCTCCAGAGAAAAAGGCTCGGAAGTAACGTTGACAAGTTTTCTTCGTCTTGTCCTGATCTGCCGTGCGATAGCAAACTCCTCGAACCACGACCGAGCCGAAAGATTGACACACGTGAGGAGGCCCTTCGACCAGTGCCGCTTCATTCTCCGTGAATGGTCTCCCCAGCCAGACCTTGGGGTCGCTACCGTGCATATGCAGCGGCACATCCATCAGGCGAGACGCTCCGGCTCGTGCGCCAATACGTCTCCGAACCATATGGTTTTCCCTGCGAATGTATACGTGCACAGTGTCAGGACATGTATTTACCAAAGACGTGTGGAAGATGCCTAGAAGATATATGAAACGTCTTCCAGGCACCTTATGGGTTTCATTTCTTACTTACCTCTTGCAGTAGGTGACGTGGTCGTCGAATTTTGCCTTCAACTTGCGGTATTGGGGCACGTTGCCATGCATCCACAGCTCCAGCGCTTTCGTTTCAGCGCGGGAGAGTACATGGCGCTTGCCTTGTGTTCCCAAACCCACGGTGTTCGGCGCCCTCAACGGTGCGGTGGCCAAGAACGGGAGCACGGGTGGCCGGGAGGGATTGGTGGTTGCCTCCCGCCGGCGACGAAGTACCAAGATTAACCCTCGCACCACATGTACCATCCGGTACCGCCCGAAGCCTTGCATAACACTCTGAACCGGATATGCATTGTTCTTCACCCACCTTCGAATCTTCCCGTTGAATGATTCGAACACGTACATCCATGTCCCCCGTATTGGACCATACATGAGGAGTTGGTCGGGGAAGTGGGAAAGCAAATGCGTGTTGATGACCAGCCAGTCAGGTGAGCCATCGCGCTCGAGTGACTTGAAGAACTCATCCACCAGATTTTGAAGCTTAAGAACATCCTGCAAAATCGCCAAATAAAAGGTAATTAAGGAAGACGTGTGGAATGTACTCGGAACGTATTCGGGATGTCTTCCAGATGTCTTCCGTACCTTACAGTCTACAAGCTCCGAAGTGAGCTCTCTCGTTATGACCGTCAACTGCCCGATCAAGTCTTCAAGCATTTTTTCGAGTAGCCCTCGTCTCTATCCCAAGACGCTAGCACGCTCATGCTGCCCGCTTGTAGCATTTTCAACGCCTCGTGACACTTGAGCGTCTTCGGTCCGGTGTTCGTGCCGTTCGGACGCAACATCTTCTTATGATGGCCTTGCCCCCATGACCTTCCCAACGAGAGCACCGTCATGAACTTCAATAATATGCGCCACGTACCTTACATCGTCATATAATGCATATATCCAATGCATTTGTACACGAGGCACCCTACCATTTTTGGGTTGCAACTCTTGAAGGACGGTGATAAATACCTCTGATCTTTTCATACTTTTTATCCAATCGAATTTGGCGTCTGACAAGCTTGTCAACCTACCAATTTGAAGCCTAACATAATAGCCCCCCTCGCTCCGGTGACGTGCTCACGTTAGGCTTTGCCAGGCGCGAGGGGGGCCGCGATACTCGTGAAGGTATCGACTGATTAGACTGATTGATTAATTCAGTCAGTGACATGAGCGACAAAAACCAAATCAGTTCATGTCACCGACTGAATACGATGTCACCAACCGAATACCAATTAATTCAGAAAACTCTCTCACCTCGCCCATCACATATATAAATAATAATTTATTGCGGTGGGGGGCGACGTATATTAATATTACCGCCAGAAGTTAAGGATATATAATTATATATATGATTTATGGTATATATAATTTATATAACATATTTGCTTGAAATTTCTTGGCGCTTCGCGATAAAGAGGGTGGGAGGTGGGGGTATTGGGGGAGGGGGAGGAATGGGGCAGCGGTGGCTCCCCCCTCCCCCTCCCAATACCCCCTCCCCAACGCTTCCACCTCGTGAACCCCCCACGAAACGCTTCCCCGCTACCCCACTACCCCAAGAACCCCCCACACCTCCCACCCACCCCCCTCTTTATCGCGAAGCGCCAAGAAATTTCAAGCAAATATGTTATATAAATTATATATACCATAAATCATATATATAATTATATATCCTTAACTTCTGGCGGTAATATTAATATACGTCGCCCCCCACCGCAATAAATTATTATTTATATATGTGATGGGCGAGGTGAGAGAGTTTTCTGAATTAATTGGTATTCGGTTGGTGACATCGTATTCAGTCGGTGACATGAACTGATTTGGTTTTTGTCGCTCATGTCACTGACTGAATTAATCAATCAGTCTAATCAGTCGATACCTTCACGAGTATGGGGCCGCGACTACGTTCAAAGAAAAAAACGCGACTAAATGCTGAGACACAAGACAGACTGAATCACTGAACTCTACATAGGTACCTATTTCTCGAAAGATTCCTAGATTCTAATCAAAAATCAGGTTGTCGTTCGATTGAAAATTGAATACTGTGGGCGTCAGATCCGAATATTTCCTAGACTCTAATCGTCACTTTTTCATACAATTAAGGTAGCAGGTTCATTGAACGTGTAGATGGGCGCATGATTGGCCAGGTAAACGATAAAGGTAAACGATACAGGTAAACGATTGGACACGAAGTGGGAACTGGTTCCGCGCGATCGAGAGGTCATCAGACCTGAGACAGGTCGTCATCGTCTCTTCGCCGGAAATTTCAGGCGAAATCACATCAACACATTATTGCATGCTGCCGAGCGGAGGGCAGCATGCATGCTGGGAAGGCAGGTTGCATGCTTGCATGCAAGGGAATAGTTTTCAGAAGCATATGAAAAATATTCTATTGCTTCTAAAAACTATTCCTACTTATTATATATCATGAACCCTTTGCCTTGCCCTTTACCGCTGCACGCGACCGGCAAGCATCTTTGAAACTCGGAAGTTTCAAAGATGCGTTTGGTATTTTGGGTGCACCCTAAAATCACAAAACAGCCGAGCGCTTCCCGTTTGTGCGGGATATTCACCTTTATTCCATGGCATATTTCATATGAAATATACACATAAGCACGAAGGCATCGGCCACGCATCTTTGAAACTAATGAGTTTCAAAGATGCGTTTTTGTCATTTGGGTACGCATACCCAAATAACAAATCAGCCGAGCGCTTCCCGTTGGCGTGGGGTATCCAACGCTTGAATGTTGAATATTCATTATAATATGAGTTAGCATGCGAGGTTGCAAAGGCATCGGGACAGAATCTACGAAACTGTCCTATGCCTTTGCCTTTGGGTTCGAACGTACCCAAACCCAAAGATGCCAAACAGCCGAGGGCTTCCCGTGCGTCCTAGCGCACGAAACTTGGCACAAATACTGCCAAGAGATATATCTTTAAGTTACTTGAAGCTCAAAGCTTCAAGTTACTTGTGCGCCCAACGCGCAGTTTATTTCTAAGGCAGATGTTTTGGGTTTGGGTTCGAACGTGACACCCAAACCCAAAGATGCCAAACAGCCGAGGGCTTCCCGTGCGTCCTAGAGCGCGAAACTTGGCACAAATACTGTCAAGATACATATCTTTAAGTTACCTGAAGCTCAAGGCTTCAAGTTACTTGTGCGCGAAACGCGCAATTTATTTCTAAGGCAGATGTTTTGGGTTTGGGTTTGGGTTCGAACCCAAACCCAAAGATGCCAAACAGCCGAGGGTTTCCCGTGCGTCATAGAGCCCGAAACTTGGCACACATACTGACAAGGTACATATATTTAAGTTGCCTGAAGCTCAAAGCTTCAAGTTACTTGTGCGCGAAACGCGCAGTTTATTTCTAAGGCAGATGTTTTGGGTTTGGGTTTGGGTTTGGGTTCGAACCCAAACCCAAAGATGCCAAACAGCCGAGGGCTTCCCGTGCGTCCTAGAGCACTAAACTTGGCACAAATACTGCCAAGAGATATATCTTTGAGTTATCTGAAGCTCAAGGCTTCAAGTTACTTGTGCGCCCAACGCACAATTTATTTCTAAGGCAGATTTATTGGGTTTGGGTTTGGGTTCGAACACAAACCCAAACCCAAAGATGCCAAGCAGCCGAGGGTTTCCCCTGCGTGTGCATGTGTGGTAATTCATATGAAATATTCCATGAAATAATTGTGAATATCCCGCTCGAACGGGAAGCGCTCGGCCGTTTTGTAAAATTAGGGTGCACCCAAAATACAAAACGCATCTTTGAAACTCGGAAGTTTCAAAGATGCTTGCCGGTCGCGTGCAGAGGTAAAAGGCAAGGCAAAGGGCTTAGGATATAGAAGAAGTAGGAATAGTTTTCAGAAGCACTAGAAAACTTTTCATATGCTTCTGAAAACTATTCCTACCGCCGCTAAATCTTAAACCCTTTGCCTTCTTTCCCTTTGCCTTGGACGTTTGACCTTCCGTTCGCAGTTTTACCATGTGCACCTGACCTCGGAGCGGTGGCATGGCAACCTCGGATCCGGCGAAATGACGATGACGACCTGTCTCAGGTCTGATGACATCTCGATCGCGCGGAATCAGTTCCCACTTCGTGTCCAATATCGTTTACCATTGGCCATACTGTAGGTCATATGTTCCCAGTTTCGTGGAATTAGCGGACGACGCGACGCCAATACTATTCGTTCAAAATGCCGTTCTGGTTGCCCGCTCATTTTGAATTCGACGATACCGATGGCGGCGTGCCGCGTGTGGGCCCACGGACGACGCCAATACTACGTATTCGTTCAAAATGCCGTTCTGGTTGCCCGCTCATTTTGAATTCGACGATAGAGCTCTACCGATGGCGGCGTGCCGCGTGTGGGCCTACGCATGGTACGATAGCATGCCACAAAAGTCCGCAGCAACAACTACTACGACATAATTCTGACCAAGTGCGCCACGGCTGCGCAGCGTGCATGCCTTCTTTTTTGCGTGTGTTTGTTAACGAACCCTGCCTCGCTGTAAGATTTTTTATGCAATTCTGTGCACTCGCACGTTCCTACGCTTCAACAAACGCGACGGATAAGGGTACGCTCTGTCAACTTTTGCACCCCGCCTGTTTGAATGTAGTGCATGCCAACCTCGAACCCCTCAACGACAAGGGAATCCGGACCCTAGAACCGGCGGGCACCGTCCCGTGAAACGCTTGTGAAGGACGAGTGGGACCTAAGCGGAACCCATGGGAGCGGCCCCAAGAACCTTTGTTGTATGCTTAACTGAAAGTTGCAGGGTAACCTTTCCCCGCGGCGGCATCAAGAAGACCGCGGGGTGCTGCTGCTGTGAATGCCCTTTTGTGCGCATCTGTTTATCTCTGGAAAAGCGTTGCTGCTGTGACTGCCCAACTGTGCGCCCAATGCTGTGGATGCCCAACTCGTGTTGTTGCTATGCATGCCCAACTGTTCGCATCTGTTTGTTTCTCGAATAGCGCTGCTACGCCGGGAATGCTTCTAAATCTCCAAAGTTACATTTGTGAATGCCCTCTCGTAAGTGCATCTCTGCTATTTCTGTAAAAGGCCGCTAGGACGCCCCCAACCTGCAGCCCAACAAGCCGTTGTGAATGCCCAACTCGTGTTGCTGGCGTGAATGCCCTTTTGTGCGCATCTGTTTATTTCTGGAAAAGCGTTGTTGTTGTGACTGCCCAACTGTGCGCCCAATGCTGCTGTGGATGCCCAACTCGTGTTGCTGCTGTGCATGCCCAACTGTTCGCATCTGTTTGTTTCTGGAAAAGCGCTGCTGGAACACCTTGTAATAGAACATTTCTACTTGTAAATCTGATCATTACGTATTGTGGGGTATTCAACTTCATACATCTGTGCGCATTTCAATAAGTTAACCCACCATTCCATGCGTGGGCCCTCGCGAGGGGGGCTCCAACCTCCGGTCTGGATATATCATATCCAATCATGCGCAAAAGATTGTGCACGTTTTCGATACATATTGGTTCATATAATATACACCTTGAAGTTTGGGTTTGGGGTTGAAACCCTATCCTTTTGCTAAATTTCACACCTTATTTCTAGAAGGGAATCTGCCCTTGATGTGCAAATACGAGTGAGGATATACTAGAATTTTCATCCTGCACGTAAAAGTCTTTTCCAGATATATATGATGAATTGCGAAAGTGCAATTTTACATATGTCATTTTGCTCTACGTTAGATTTCCAAATTTTCAATCTCAGCTAATTTTGATCTACGTTAGTTTTCTGATTTCAGTTTTTGGAATGCTTGATTTCAGATTTTTTACATTTGTCATTTTGCTCTACGTTAGATTTCCGATTTTCAATTTTGGCTAATTTTGCTCTATGTTGGATGTTCGTTTTCAGTTTTTGGAATGCTCGATTTCAGACTTTTGCATTTGTCATTTTGCTCTATGTTAGATTTTCCAAATTTCAATTTTGGCTGATTTTGCTCTACGTTAGATTTCAGGTTTCAGTTTTTTGAATGCTTGATTTCAGATTTTACAAACCAATTTCAGATTTTTATATGTGTCATTTTGCTCCACATTAGATTTCCGATTTTCAGTTTTGGCTGATTTTGCTCTACGGTGGATTTCAGATTTCAGTTTTGGAATGCTTGATTTCAGATTCTGCTATTGTCATTTTGCTCTACGTTAGATTTCCAAATTTCATCGGTCGATATGCAGCCGATATATCAGCCGATATGCACCCTATATATCAGCCGATATGCATCCCATACATCAGCCCATATATCAACCGATATGCACCCTATATACCAGCCGATATATCAGCCGATATGCAGCCATATATCAGCCGATATGCAGCCCATATATCAGAAGAGTTGCGGAAGACACTCAGAAGACGTTCAGAAGGCGCGCGGAAGACACGCAGAAGACATCTCCCCGACATCTTACCGACGTCTTCTTAGATGTGCTTGCGGAAGATACCCTAGATATCTTCTGTACATCTTCCGGACATCTTCGGGGAAGACATGTCTTCCTGAACCCAGAAGAGGTGCGGAAGACACGCGGAAGACACGCGGAAGACAGTTCCCGACATCTTCCGGACGTCTTCTTGACTGTGCTTGCGGAAGATACCCCAGATACCTTCTGTACATCTTCCAGATGTCTTTGAGGAAGACATGTCTTCTGGAGATCTTCTACTTCAAGAAGACACGCCGACGTTCCACCGAATGTCTTCTGAGTCCTCTTCGGGGCGTCTTCCTACTTTTTTGAGGGTCTTCTACGAGGACTCATTAGAAAGACCCTCAAAAAAGTCCTCAGAAGAACGTCGGCGTGTCTTCTTGAAGTAGAAGATCTCCAGAAGACATGTCTTCCTCAAAGACATCTCTGGAGGGTAACAAGATGCACAGAAGGTATCTGGGGTATCTTCCGAATGTTTTTTTTGTATTTTTTTGAAAAAAACTATAAAAAATCGCGAAAAACAAAAAAAAACATATAAGGTGCGCAATATTGGGCATAATTGTATGGTGTAGGTAGAAGTGCAAAAAAACAAGTGGTTTGGGAGAGGGGCAAACGTACCAAGTTACTAAGTTAAAACGGCCGACGAATTTGGTAGAAGAAACTGCTCTTGTTTTAGAGCACCATCCCTCCTAGCAACGGTCGAACAGTCGATCACGCGCGCAGTGAGTCGCGTGAGACGTGATGACTGCACGATACCGCGGATAGCAAACCCGGAAAATCTGCCAGCGCTACGCTGCGCTGGTGTGGCGCTGGCGTGTGGTCGCGGTCGTGGTCAGGCGTCATCGTCAGCTAGCATTAGCATCGCATCGCATCGCATCGCATCGCATCGCATCGTCAGGCCCAGCGCAGGGGAGTGAGCACGAGCACCGCACCGCACATCGACATGACCGTTCGAGTTTGAATTTTATTTAACGTTGAAGTGAAATTTGCATCTACCACTTTTACACCTGCATCCAACTCAATTCCACCGCAGCCTCGTTTTCCGCGGACTGCTGCTGGGTGAAGTGGTCCTTTTAAAATAGTTCGTCTAACAGAAAAACGTTGCACAACGCAATACTTCAATAGTGATTGCGGGTGCTTTTCGTGCCTTGGTTTTTTTACGCGCACTTCGGCGTGCTTAGCGTCTAATTGAGGTGTGAACGAGACATGTGTTCTCGCTCGTCCTTTGGACGAGATGATGTTGGTTCGATTCCAACTCACACCACTAGGCCTTTTTGTTTTCCTTCGGTAATCTTGTATTTCGTCTCGTACTATTTTTGCGCTTTACTAACCTTTGGTTTTGCGTTGCGCTTTGTTTTTCAGATCGGCTGAAAAATGACCTAGTCCAAAAGGAAAATTTTCAGCCCAACCTCAACACCACAAGTAAAGGTATTTGCTCTGTGCCACACTTCTCGCGAACCCGCCTGAGGCGTGCACCTCTCTCCGGGCCGCGGGGCACAAAAATAGATATTTTTAAAAATGTAATTTTTCTACTAACTGTGCTCGCAGGATGCTGGAGCTGGACCACATGGACCACGCAAAAGGCGACATGTCAGACGGCGCAACGGCTAGATGCAGATTTGGCCCGACACTGCCCCGATTCCTGTCTTTCTGACCCGTTTCCATGCCGTACTAACTGGGTTTTGAAAGCGCAGGGCACAAAGCAGAACGAAAGGCGGCACCCAACCGTACTCAACCGTAGACTCAACCGTAGCGGCACGCCGAAAGGCCCAACAGTAGAGCTCAGCGAAAGCGTCAACAGTAGGCTAAAAAACGGGGAAAAAATGAACTCCAGAGGTGCGATCAAGAGGACATCCAGAGGCTCCCCACTTGTGGGGCAGAAGGGCGGAAAAGGGGGGAATCCACCACGTAGGAACAGAGAGCTGTTGGATGAGGAGCAGACCGGCACGCTGCTCAGGCACTTTCAGGGGAAGGACCATGCAGCCACGGGAACTTTCACTGACGGCGCGCATCTACCGCAGCTGCCCGACGACTTCAACCACTGCCTAAACGCCTTCATCGAAAAATACTGCAGTCAGCACGGTGAGAAAACGGCGCTGGAGGCGAGGGCGGAATATTTCAGCACTGCCTACCCAGACAGGCGGCTTGAGTACACCCAGTGCTCGCAGGGCTACCCACTGGAGAATCCGTACGGCGTGCGGAACGAAAAGGGGGAGACCATCTACACCCTTCTGCAGAACTGTGCCGAAATCCAACCCAGTGAGATAGACGAATATTGCATCCCAAAGGGCGGGCAGGGACACATCGTTGTGGCCCCGCTGCGTTCATATGGGCCTCTGGTGGTAGAGTATTTGCAGCATATGACAGCGGCTGTCAGGCACTTTCACCAACTTGGAGAAGGAACCATGGTAATCTCCCAAGAGAACCCACCTGCAATACGGTGGGTGGGGGATAAGGTGGCTGCCATCCGCCTCACTTTTGTGAAACCAGAATACGCAGCAACTGTCATGTCAACGACCCTCGCTCACTTGCCAATCCACTGCGGGAAACTCGGAGCTGACAACATCGCTGACAGTGAAAGGGCGATCCCGAGGGTGAGGATAGCCGGCAGGGGAGGAGACCGTGGGGGGGCTGAGGAAAGACAACTGTGCATCACCAGCGAGGGCTTAAAAGGTAGGACGCTGCAGTCGCTTGAGGAGGAGCTGACAGGTATGCACATCATAGAAGCGGCTATGAAGGGTTCTTGGGAGGACTCGGTCCCCGCCGCCACCGCCCTGAACAACATCAGAATCGTCGCCGCCAGCGAGAAGGCAGCGCAGCAACTGGAAACGGGCGACATCAAGATACCGAGCCTGACCGAGTACGACGTACAGAGGATACCAACGAACAGAGCAATCCAGCACCTCTTCGCCACCGAGGTGGTCATAGTTGACTACGACAGAAGCATCGACTATGAGTTTGACGCGGACTTCCTGGTAACGTCCATCAACGAGACCCTTACCGACAAGCTGGGTGAAGGCCAACACCTGCTGCCGTGGCCGCCATCATACACGAAGCCAGCTACGGACGAATCGGTGCCGGCATCATACCTGAGGGTACGAAAACTGAAGAGGGGGCAGATATTCTCCGCCGTGGCCAGCGAAAAGGTCTACGCCTGGATAGCTGGACTACCAGAGAAGCGGTTCTCAATCAAGATAGAACATCTTGGTATGAGGTTCGAGTGCCAACACTCGGACTTCTCCCGATCCGGTAAGTACGCGAAGAGCAAGGGTGGGGGCGGCAGAGGCACGGTGCCACCCACAACACAGTCAGCAGACGAGGTCGTTCAAGCACTGGAAGGAAGGCTGGCATCCTTCGCCAAAGTGGCGAAAGGAGACAGCAAAACCGAGGAGGAGGTACGGGCTCTACGTGTAGTGGTTGAGAGGCTGGAGACTGCCACGGCCAAAGGTTTCAAGGACACCGTCAAAAGTGTCGAACGGGTCGGTGACGGGGTGATCGACCTCACAGAGAAGTCCAAGGGCTTCAGCGAACTTCAACTTGAACTTCAACAAAAGATGGTCGACAACCTCATCAAACTCAACTCTGGACAGCAGCTGAACTCCCCGCAATCGGACGACTCCCTCCACTTCCGTAAAAGGACCAAGCAACGCATCGCCTCACCGGAAGGCGAGGACACAGCTATGCTCGACAAAGAGAGGCAAGACCTGGAAAAGAAGCTAGCCAGCACCGTCTCAGCCATCGAAAGGTCCAACCAAAAGGTAAAATCCACACACCCCACTGCCTGGAATACTGCACTGAATACCAACCTAGTCATCTGCAAAGGCAACACAGAGAACAGAGGGGAGCAGAAAGGCTACCCACTGCCTGAATCGACCCGGGCTGCCACTGGCAGCAACACTATTGTAGTTACATCCAAGGGACTAACAATAAAGGGGACTGATCACAGGCTGGCAGATCCAAGCCGACAAGGGAAAGCAGACGCGGATAGAAAAGCAAGCCAGCAGAAGAGCAAACACCGGGTAGCATCAGGTGAAAAAGAAAAGCACCACTCCGAGCCCGATCGAGGGACCCACCAGAACAGCTGTTCACCATATATTTATTGCCTGAATAGAACTGCAACTAGCCATGCAAACAACTACAAATATTTAATAAGCAACTGGGGTGTACCCATAAATCCCTGCCTTGCTCAGTGCCATCGTTGTGAACTTCTGCTCAAAATAACTGACACCTGCAAGCTAAAAACCAAACACAAATACACTAGCGAGAATAACGAAAACAGCAACCGCCACCACACTGCCAACGAGGCAGAAGCACTGCATAGAAGCACATACGTCAGAATAGCAGCCGAAACCGAAACCGGGGCCGTAGGACATAACACTAAGCACACGTACAGCATATTAAGCAACCGAAGGTGCAATGACATGCACCCTGGAATAATGAGTGAGACTGTAGCCACAAATAAGAAATGGCGACACAAGGCGCACATGAACTGCAATAATAACTCACAAAGCAAGAAGCAAAAGGAGGGAGCAAACATAAGACGAAACTGTGAACAAATGTATAGACAGGAAGGTGAACAAACTGGCCCTACAGGTATGCAGGAAGATAGAGGAAACCCTAATGCTACCCTAAGTAAATTGAGTACCAAAAGGCCCCTGGGGGGAGCAGCACAGAAAGGCTCGACAGGAAAACTCTTGGGGGGACTATTTTACAAATGGACAGGCGATACGCAAATTTACAGAGGGAACCGGCGAACTTCGGTGTTTAGCGAATTGCTCCAGGAGCTCTACGTTAAAATACGAAGTTTTGTAAAAACGACCCTAACAGAGCAAAATTTTAAGGAGACAACCAAGGGCCACACACAAGAACATATTGGGGAAAACGTAGCCCAGACATGTGGCAAAAAGTATGGGAAGACGCTGCAGGCAAATGTAACGCGTAACACAGAAAGCAACGCGGGGTCAGGAGAACCCGCACGCTGGCAGAAAGACGGGGTTAGCGACAACAAAAGGAACCCACGAGATATATTGAAAGGGAAAAGGCTGATTGCAACAACCTGCACGACTATATGGAGGGAAATGAAGGGAAACCCTAAACCAAAAGGGGATTACCTACAGAAGAAAGGGGGAATAGGGGCACATAACAGCGAAATTGGACGGAAATATTTTACACAGAACCTACAAATGGTACAATACGAATGTAAAATAAAAACAAGCTTGAACAAACGACATTGGACATTTAGCGAATTGCTCCAGGAGCTCTACGTAAAAATGCGAAGTTTTGTAAAAACGACCCCAGCAGAGAAATATTTTGGGAAGACAACCAAGAGTAGCACACGAAAACATATTGGGGAGGATGCAGCCCAGATGTGCTGCATAAAGGACGGGACGACACCACGGGCATATGTAACGCGTAACAAGGAGAACAGTGTGAAGACAGGAGAACATGCACGCTGGCAGAATGATAGGGACAATAACAACATAAGGAACCCACAAAGTATATTGAACAGGAAAAGGCTGACTACAACAACCTACACAACTATATGCAAGGGGATGAGGGGAAACCCTAAACCAAAGAGTACTTACCTACAGGAAAAGAGGGGAATAGGGGCACATAACAGCAAAATTGGACGGAAATATTTTACACAGGGCCTACAAATGGTGAAATACGAACATGAAATGAAAATGAGCTTGAACGGACGACATTGGACATTTAACGAATTGCTCCAGGGGCTCCACGTAAAAAAACGAAGTTTTGTGCGAACGGCCCAAACGGGAAAATATTTTGAAGGGGCACCCATAGAGCATACACAACTAAGGTTTGAGGAAAAAGAAGCTCAGAAAAGCAGTAAGGCAAGTACAAGGGGACGGAAGGAGTGTGTAACGCGTAACAAGGGAGGCAGTGCGGAGGAAGGGAAACACAACCAAAGGAGATGCGTGACGAATAATAGACATGAAGATAACTCACAAGGCGCACCAATAAAAGCGGTACTTGTAATTTGCGTTGTGATTACGGTCCTAACGAAAAGTAACATTAACGAGCGAAAAAGACCAGCACAAAAACCAACACAAAGGGGGCGGGTGACAAAATGCAAGGAGGCTAGCAGGAGGGCAGAAACGGGAGTGCTGGGTGAAGCTCCGGAAAGGGAGCATGCAGCACAGTGCATGCAGAAACGAAGCACAGCGGCAACAGCAAAAACCCGGCAAACAGTTGAAACTGGAAAGGGAAGTGAAGAAATGCCAAGAGGAGTCAACGACCAACACCAAGAAATAACACAGGAAAAGCCCCCAAAGGGCCCCAGGTGGTTAGCCACAACGGAAGAGGGGGGACGAAGGGCGAACTTCGGGAGAAACCCCACATATTACCTACGCGCAAACCGGCAGGAACACGCATATGCACACAAAAAAGGAAGGAGATATTGGAGTGAATATGCGAAGGGGAAAACATGCAGGTGGGTACAACGCACCAAATATGACAGACCACAAATAGTCAGGAGCAACCAGGTAGTAAGGCAAGAAACAAAGGACAGGGACAATAGGAAGTGGGCGCGAAAACATGGCGAGATGCGCCGAATGAAAAGGGAAGGCCAAAACATAGCGAGAACGGTGGGAGCCCAAATAATGAGCATGCATGTAACACTAGGTGTGCTGGGCACTCTGGCTAAACGGATGGAGCAGGCACAACTGGCAATGAAAAACCCTCGACAAGAGGTACCGCAGGTCAAAGCGGTGAATGAAAAGTCTACGGTAGCACGAGGAGCAGCCTTGAGCACAAGACCCAACAGGAAAGCTGAACAGATTGAGGAGGCGGATAGGTATGCCGAAGCGAAACCACAGCCCTCACATATAGGGGGGGGAACATGCTCGAACGAGAAAATGGAAGGACAGTACCCCAAGAATTCTGTCACGCAGGGAATATTTGCCAAGGATGGGAAACTGAATATGCACCAAGTGGACCTCGCGCTCGAAGCACTGGAAGACAACCCTCCGGGTTCAACAACCATGCAAGAAATACTGAAGATGCTGAGGGAAAATGACAAAAAATTTCTGGAAATGATAAAAGAAAAAGTCGCCAAAAAGGGTGGCACCCAGATACCAGTAGTAGGAAACGGACACTGGCTACTACTGATGGTAGGAGTCTGCGTCGCAAAAGGTAACAACACGTTGCAGGCCTATGTATACGATTCTATGGGCATGGAAAGACAGACACGGAAGAAAACCGCCCAAGGGCACACGAGAATGGCGGAGGAACTGCAAGGAGCAGTGAGTGCATGGGTAACGGGCAACAAGGAGGCAATGGGGTGCCTGGAAGCTAGAGCCACGCCGATGTACGACAGGCACCAACACGATGCATTCAGCTGCGGCGTCTGGGTGATATATATTGCGGAGCTATGGCAACAGTGGCTGTTAGAAAGGAACGGAGCCTGGATACAATATGTGTACACGAACACACTCCAAACCAGTCGATGCGTGACACTACACACCACGGAAATAGTGAATAAATGCAGAGACAGATTCAGGCCAAAGATAAAGTCGGCCATAATGAGGGAAAATAAGCCACATGCAGAACAGGACACGGATGAAGTTGAGCTGACAAGGGAGGACCCAGCAAAAAGGACTGGGGCAAAACAGGCGCGAACCCAAGGAACGTGTGCGGCGGATGCCTTCATGAGGGAGGTGGAGCGTGGCCGCACAGGGGAACAGGTGGAGGACACAATGCGACAACAAGGGGTGGGCATACAAACAATAATGAACGTTCAGGAAGCACTTCAAGCGCTACAACAAGACACTGAAGCCCTCATAGGTGAAACAATGAGAAAACTGTCGACAGATGGCCGAACCCAAATAGCAATAAGAGATGGAGAAAAATGGGCAATGGTGATGCTCACAATAACACGCCAGGACATGCAGGCGCATGTGTGGCTACCTACTGGAGGAATAGAAAAACAGGACGAACTGCTAATAGCTATAGATGTTTGGACCATACTGCGAGAAGCCTACGACCTGCAAAAGGTGAAATATAGTGGACTAAAAACACATAGCACACCACCAGAATGGGGAAAATTCAGTCAAGGTGAGCAAGCGATAAGAGTGGCGGGGAGCTGGAAATACTGGCATGTTGACGGCAAACCAGGACACTTCAAACTCGGGACTAGAAACACGGCACGGCTGCAGGGGGAGACTCGGGAGATGCGGCGGACGACAGAACAAACAACTGGGCTGGCCGAGGAGGACATGAAAAGTGACGAACCGAAGGAAGATGGCAGGGCACCTACTACGGAGCAACACGCCACGGGCGAAGCAACGGAAGAAAAGAACACAAGTACCACGGACAAGCTAGTTCAGGCCACGCTACGGTTCCGTCCGATAAGCAAAGAACAAGCGAACGAAAGGCTAAAGAAGGAGGAGGGAACGGCGACAGGAAAAAAGCTGAGGCCTCCCGCGAACGCCAAGAAATACCCGCCACCTACTACAACAACGAAAATGAACAAAAGGGACAATGAGGAAACCAAAGGGTCCCTGGAGGCACTGAAGCAATGGGGTGGGAACATGCCGAAAACGGAAAACCTAAACATTGAAGAAATGGGAGAAGCACAACAACACACCATAAATTTCCTAACATGGAACATACAGGGCGCCCGGCACTCACTGTACGAACTGGAGGAGCAAATGAAAAAATGGGAGATAGATATAGCAATAGTCACGGAAACTAAGACTGCGAATGAGGAAATAAAAAGACACTTCAGAAACAAAAAACAGTCAAACATATGCACAAACATACCAACAGAGGAAGGGGAGGGAGAAAAGAGCAACCACACGGCGGGCCTTGCCGTAATACTCACAGGGGAATATGCCAAACCACATAACTACACCGAGGTGCAGGTACCGCACTTACGAGGAGTACTCACACACACGCTGCTCCACTTTCCGGGAGGAAAATACTTACACCTGCTAGGGGTATACTACCCGGTGGAAGGGAAAGACGTGGCGGAAGAGACAGGACGAGGGGAACTCGACAGAGAGGCGGCCAGGAATGGCATACAGGAGTATGTGCGGATGGTGACCACAGCCAGCGAAAATGCGGTAGGACAAACAGTACTAATTTGTGGGGACCTGAATGCCACGACGGGAACACCGAAAAACAGCAGGGACAAAGAATGGAACAAAACCCTGGAAGCCACGGGTCTGCAAGATGTGGGAGGGACCAGGGAAACAACACTAACATGGCATGAACGACGGAACATAGACAGAATGCTAGCAAGCAAAGCAGAATTACAATACTACACGCAACCAACGGCAGGAGAACTCACCGAGCTACACATGAGCGACCACAAAATGGTCTGCACAACGCAACTGGACCTAAAAGCCTGGGGGACCCACCGACCAACGACACAAAAGCCACAACATGCAAAAACAGACAGACTGAAACTCCCGCTAACAGAAGCAGAGGGGAATACCCTCAGGCAAACACTGGACGCTGCATATACGAAGGAATTACAAGATGAAATGCAAGAAGCAATAAACGGAATAAAAACAGCAACCAGCACAAGGCACAGAAAAAGGGCAATAGACTACGCGGGAGGGGTGGTTGCAAGGATAATGGGGGAAGCAAGAGACAGGGCAATGATGGATGTCAACTTACCGAAACAAGCGGCAGCACCAGAACAACAACATGGACTACACCTCCCAAAAACCCTCCGCAAAGAAAGGGACGGCCACCTGAAAGAAAGGAACAGGTGCCGTGAGAACATAGCATTATGGAAGAAGGACATAGAAACACGAGAACAAGTAACCGAGGAAGCACGGACGGAAGATTTTGACAACCGAACAAGCGAAATGAGGAAATGGGAACAATGGGAACGGGAACAGAAAAAGCTTGCGACAAAAGAGGCAAGGAAGTGCATTAAAGAGCACGAAGCAAACCGAAAACAGAAAACAAGAATGAAAATGAGAGAAGGATACTGGGGCAACATAAAGCACTACCATAAATTGATATACAAAAAAGAGATAGAAAACGGAACAGCACCAGCTACAACAATACAAGCGATTGAAACCATACAAGGAGAGCTAGTGGTAGGACACCAAAAAGTGGCACAGGCAATGGGCGAACACATTGCGTGGTCGGAACCATACAAAATGAAGGAACCAGAGAAAGGACTTAAAGATACGCCACCCTGGCTTGACGAAAGGTACAAGAACTACATGAAGGAAAACCAATGCAAAAGGCCGGACCAAACAAAAGTAAACCTAAATGTGGACAAAGAGGCCTATCGACAGGCGGTGAAGAAAATGAAAACCAACAAAGCAGCCGGGCCCATGGGGATACAAAATGAAATACTGAAACAGATGCCGGACAGATTCCACGACCAACTGTGTGAACTCATGAAATTAATGTGGGCGCATAGACACACCCCCCTACCATGGAAAAAAGGCTACTTCTGCTTCCACCACAAGCAGGGTGAAGTAACAAAACAAAAAAACTACCGACCTATAGCACTACTGGATTGCCTGTTCAAATTATACACTACAGTACTCACAAAAATGCTAGCTGACTTCTGTGAAATAAACGGCATGCTCTCGGAAGCACAAGAGGGCTCAAGGGAAAACCACAACACAATGAAGCAACTCACCAGGGTAACCAATGCCATTGAAGACGCCAACCTCTCCAAACGAAACCTACATGCAACCTACGTGGATTTCGAAAATGCGTATGGCTCGGTTGACCACAAAAGACTCATTACGACGCTAAAACACCTAGGGGTGCCACCACAACTTACCGAAGCTGTTAGGGACATACTGGGCGAAAACGAGGAGGACTCCATGCAAATGAGAGCAAAAGTAGGGGACCAGGTCTCGGAAGAGGTGCCAATAAGAAGGGGGATTCTGCAAGGCGACAGCATGAGCCCGCTACTGTTCATACTATACCTGGAACCTCTCCTTAGATGGCTAGAGGTGGGAGACCATGGATACCAGCACAAGTATGCAACTGACAGGGAGCTCAGAGGGGAACTGAGAACCTCCTCCGGAGCGTTTGTGGACGACCTAATTATACTAACCAAACTAATGACAGGCATGGAGCAACAGCTAAAGAAACTCTCGGCATTTGGAGACTGGAGTGGACTCAGAATAAACGAGGACAAAACAAAGATAACAGGGGTAGAACATGGCAACAAAAACGTGAAAGAAAGTAGGCACCAAGGGGTGAAATGCGGAAGTCGAACACTAAAAGTCCTTAAAGCCGGGGATACCTACAAATACCTGGGGGTCCTACTCAATATGCTGGGGACATGGAAAGAGGAGAAAAGAAAGTCGCTACGGGAACTCAAAAGAAGAATAGACGCACTACTGGCAACCCCCCTCACACAAAGACAAAAAGAGTACTCCCTGAAGTCGGCCATATTGGGGAAATTCAAATACGGACTCCACCTCGGGATATACACACAGGGTGAAATACAACAGGCCGAAAATCAGCTGGGAGCCGCGATGAAAAGAATATATGGACTCCCCGCGAATGGTACGCCCAATGAACTAAACACGGAGGAAAAAGAGGAATATGGACTGGGGCTCCAGTCCCTACAGGCAATATATGCACAGGAAGTATACACGGGACTGGCAGGCGCTGTTCAGAGTGAGGAAGACAAAGGGGCCCAGATGGGATACGGCAAAAGGGAGAGAAACCTTCAAACCAGACAAAGAATGTCACAAGTCAGCAGGTCCACAGCCGGGCTACTGGAAAAACACTTCGAAGAAAGGGGACACAGCAGCACAAGGAGCAAGCTAAAAATGGGACTGCAGACACAAACGAACACTCTGAGGAAGATGAATGCTCTGAATGAATATGGAATACGCGTGAAAGGAGTGGGAACCCACATGCAGGAACTGGGTAAAGAAACACTACCTATAATGAGGCAGCTGGGAAAAGCTAAAAGGGTATACACAAACGCGGAAATGGAGGGCACAACCAGAACGACCAAGCACCAAAGGATAATGGATACAGAATACAGAGACCCACAGTCGCAGCCTGCGACGACAGGCTTTGAAAAAATGGGAACAGTAAATGTAATACAGGAAACGAAAACTCGGCAAGCCACTAAGCAAATAAACTTTACCAAACTACTCACACTATTCAGAAACTACCCGGACCTCAAGAACTTAACCACGGCAGACGGGAAATGTGCCATACCAATAGAAACACTGAAAGCAACAGGTGGAAGGAAGCACGACACCAAGACGGCAACAAAGATAGCACAGGGAATGCTGCACCTATACCCATACATTTGCGAAGCACAACCCAACGACATTAAGAAACCAGGGGACCACTGGGACCATGTGTGGAACAGAAGGCTGAAACCTGAATATATACAAGAACGGAAAACAGGAGAGCTAGAGAGGATGAGAGGTACACCAAAAGTACGGTAAGCATGGAAAACATAAGCGACTGGCCGGCACAAATAAAAGCGCTGCATGAGGCTGGAAACAGTCTGAAGGACATACTGCAACTAGTGTCTATGTACCCGCTAGCCAACCAAACGAAGCATTTCGAACAGTCAGAGGTGGAGTGGACGGAACATGAGAAGGAAGTTCTGGGCATAGAAACCGACCAAGAAAAGGAGGAAGACGACGTGATGACCACCAGACACCCACGGGGGAGAGTAAAGAGGAAGTCAGGACAACAGGACAGAGGCCAGTGGTCGACACAGGAAGACCGAATGGACATGCTAGGACAAGAGGGAAACTACACGCCCGCCGGGATACTGGCAACGAGACAGTACCTGCAAAACTACACAGACTCGACCTCGAAAGTAACACAGTACGAAATACGGTGGACCGATGGTGAAGGAAACGAACAGACGACGTGGAGCACAGAAGAAACAGTAAGAACACACCTGCTCAAACACAACCTCTCCTCGGACCAAGGATGGAAAAACCTAGTGGAAGAATGGAAGAATGACAAGAGAGACAAAAGGACCAAACGTGAGCCCGCTGAAGAGATACTGGCAGGACAACCAAACGGCGAACAGAGGTACTGGAAAGAAGTAACGCACCTGGAAATATGCACAAGGGAAACAAACCCGGACCAGGACATTAGGCACATTCCAGGGGTGAAGGACAGACAACTGCGCACGGAAGGTGACACCACCTACTGCTATGAGCCGGAGGGAAGCCTTATAGGCACGCTGAGCACGGTAAAAGTTAGAGAATTGTACGACAGATATGCCGAGGCGGTGGGGGACAGCACGGCACAAAGGCCAACAGAGAAACAACTGGCCAAAAGGCTGAAACTAAGTGTGGAACACAAAATACATGTAAACACTTTTGAGGAGGAAATAGCACAACTGCTGATAAGGTACTCCAGCAAGGCGGAGATGAAACACAGAAAAAGGAACCTCCAAAACCACTGGACCTTCCCTCCGGAAATGATGGAGGCGGTACACACAGCCATGGGAGTCCAAACAGAGGTATTCGCCTCCCCACTTAATGTACACAGAGACACCAGAACGTACTACTCGCAATACCCACGAGACTCGGTATTTGGGGCTGTAGGCTCGGCATGGGAAGAGCAATGGGAAAAACTGGGGTCATACCAATTCAACCCAGAGTACACAGCAGGGGACCTCTACAAGGCACTGAAAAAGGCAATTAACTCCACAAAAACGGCCGAACCCGTTCTGGGGGTAGGAATATACCCCACATATGCCAAAAGCCCGTATAGAAAACTGCTGAATAAGCACATGGGATACAGGGTACACGAGTTACTGGAGATAAAGGAAGGGCAGTTCACCTTCCTACCACCCGACCACTGGATGCAAGGCAACCTACAGAAACCCAAACAATGCAACTGGAACATGAGAATACTGGTAGTAGCGAATGCGGCAGGATGGAGAAAATACTGCCCGGACGCACTCAAAACCCACGACATATTCAGCAAGGCCCTTCTCAAGTGCCCGCAAAGCAAAGTCAGGACGATAGGCAGAGCATGCTACATACACAGGCCTCTCACCCTCAAGGATGCGGACAGGCGACCTAGGTCAATTACAGAATGGGAGAAGGATTGCGTCATAGACTCCGCGCCATGGATGAACCATGAACTACCGGTCATGCAAGCACTACCAGGCGGCCACTTGGAAAACCACACAGAGAAGATAATTGACCGGTGGATGGAAGACAGGGAAAAAGAAGGGGAGCACAGAGGAGGGGATAGGGGGCCGAGGCCAACGACTATGGACGTACTAAGAGCTAACACCACGTGGAGTAGGGAGGAAATAAGCAGAGACGCCCTAAGAAGGTGGGCATTACAATTTACGGGCCCAGACACAACGGACGAGCACATAAACGGAGGCCAATGGCTGCAGTGGGAAAGGGGTGAAAAGGAGAAAGCAGAACCACCACCAGAAAGCAGGTGGGACAACCAAGGGAAAGGATACCCAGAGCCCCACAGGAGGCATAACAGAAACAATATGATTTACACAGATGGAAGCCAAAGAAAAGTCAAAAAGGAAAACGGGGAAGTCGAGGAAGTAACGGCGGCAGGTGTCTGGGACCCAAGAGGGGAACGGGCAATGAACCACATGCAAAGATGGGCCGGACGCTGCCAAACTGTTAACAGGGCGGAGCTCACTGCCATATATATGGCACTGACACTAGACTCAAACTCGGGAGAAGAAAAAGTCAGCATATGCACGGATAGCCTGACCTCCCTCTACCAGATACAAAACATGAAAAGAAGGCCGCACACGCTTGAAAGGCACGTACACAGGGACCTACTGTGGAAAATAATGAAACAAATACAAAAGCTAAATAAGGAAGGAACAAAAGTGGCCCTATACAAGGTTAAAGCGCATGTGGGAATACATGGGAATGAAATGGCGGACGAGGTGGCAAAAAGGGCCTGTGAAGAAGGGGAATACGGCCTCAACCACGACAACACGGATACAGTGATGCTACTAGCAATATGCGAGGCCACGGGTAGACAACTGGAAGGACACCAAGCAATACTCAACCATGTAACAAAAAAGGTGAGGGAGGCAAAAATGACGGGAAAAACAAACATAATACAAAGACTAAAAAGGAAACTAGAAACCGGGCCAGAAGAATGGGAGACCAAAAGACAACGCATTGAGAGGACGGAGGCAGAATACGCACAAAAAAACCGGGAGCCTACTGAAATAGAAACAGCCTGGGCAGACACCTGGCCCGATGAACCAGAATGGCAACAGGAACAGGAAGAGGAATTGGAACTCCAGAGGATGGAACGATTAGAGGAGGAGGCATTAATACAGGAGCAGCAAGTACAAACAGCACAACAAGCTAAACAAAAGAGGGGGCAAGGGCGAGAGAGCACACGGGGAGTAGAAATGAATAAGGAACAGGCATGGAAGACAAGAACAATACAGAAAGAGGAGGCATTAGAACAGGGAGAAAGACAAAAACGAAGAAGAACCCAAAGCCAGGCAAAACCCGACCAACCAGCCCTACGGGAAGCTGAAGGGCCGAGGGAAGCCCAAGGAGAAACTGCACAAGGGTCAACCCAGAAACTGAAGCTACCGGAAACACAGAATGTGGACATGACAACACAGCAGGACACCGCAGCCGAGCTCAGAGAAATGGCCCAACAACAGGAGGAAGCACAGGAAGAATGGAGAGCACTCCAGGAAATGGTACAGGACCAGGAAGCAGCGCAAAAGGAAGTACACCAAGTGAAGGAATGGAGAAAGTCCTCGAGGGAAAAAATACTGAAAGCAACACAAGAAAAGCCAGAAAAATACATGCAGCACCTCAAAGGTGATAAAGCCATGCACAAGCTCTCTAATGGATACTGGAAGAAGGGAACGGAATACCTAAACGAGAAAGACGTGACAGTCCTGCTAAGATGCCGGGCGAACAAACTACCAGCAGGACCATACAAGAAGCAGCAAGGAGGGAGAAGGTCGCAAAAATGCAAATGCTGCGGGATGCCCAGACAAGTAAACGCGGGAGGATTCATACGCACAGCCCATGTGCTGGGAGGATGCACAGAGAGGGAGATAAAGAACATGGTAATAAGCAGGTCGGATGAGACCACCAAAATGATAGCGAAAGCAATTAGCAAAGGCAGGAAAGGAGGATGTGTAATAAGAACCCATGCGGGGAAAAAAGGGAAAGGAATGAACAACGGGAGGCCAATAGAAGACTTCCTCCTCACAAGGGGGCAATGCAGACTGGACGGACGAAACACACCGGCACCAGAACACGGAAAGGACACCATACCACACTACGTGGACATAGTAATGCTTGAGGGAACTGAAAAGGGGAATGAGCAGCCTGGGTACACACACCAAAAGGCAATGACGGAAGCGGGCCACATACACCCGATAGAGGTAACATACACAGACGAAATGAGTTGGGAGGAAGCACTAAAGACGAAGTACACAAAATACACACCGCTAGTAAAGCTACTAGAACTATATGGCTACAAGGTAACGCTACACGTGATGGTATTCGGCAATACGGGAACGATATACGAACACACGGAGAAAATACTGACCAAACATTTAGGATTCGACAAACGAGAAGCCCTACACCTACTCAGGAAAATACATGACCTAGCGACAGGATTTGCAGTAAGCCTAAACAGACTATATAGAACGAAAGTAGACAAGGAACCAGACTAAGGGACAAAGAAGAAGGAGTCAAGGGGACTCACAAAGCCCCACACCCCGTCCAAGGGTGTCTCTTTTTCTTTTTCTTTTTTTTTATTTGCTCTGTCATCCCCTAGTGTCACACCTAGAAAACACTGCCGTTATGCGTTGTGTTTTTCCGCTTTACTAACCTTTGGTTTTGAGTTGCGCTTTGTTTTTCAGATCGGCTGAAAATGAGCAAGTGGGAAAAGCGCATTTTCAGCCCATCGCCCACAACTAGAAGAGTAAAGGTACTTACCTTACCCTTCCTAGGAATTTATGCTTGTATTCATTGTGTGTTTTCACTCTACTAAGTGTTGGTATTTTGGTGTGCGTTGTTTTTCAGATCGGTTAAAAACTAGCGAGTGGAAACCCCATGTTTTTGCGTGGTCCAAGACCTATGCCATGTGTGCATGTTAGTTGAACATCGTTTCTAGGTAATTAGACTAGTTGTTTAGAACATGAATGCGAAGTAGTTCTGGACGCTTAGCTAGTTAGGATAATACTATGCGTGGCCCTCCTTATGATAGATTCTTGATTGAAAAGTAATATTGTTAAAGCAATTTTAGTCTCCAAAGCATCTTAGCCTTCCACACAAACAAATCATCTCTTGTCGTGTATCAAACTAGCATTGAGAATAGGTTTGTCAAGGATGGCGAGAAGTGTATAATGCCATACATCTTGTTTGCACTCATCCTTCTTGCGAACTTATTTCAGCCTAAAGATATTCCGCGCGAATGCGTATACGAATGTTGAGATTTATTAGACATGCAGAAGGCATTCAGAAGATATCTTCTGGACGTCTTCTGCATGACTTCTGTATATCTTCTGAATTCCGGACGATGTCTTCTTGATAACTTCTGCGTTCCAGAAGATATCTAGAAGACATCTAGAAGACGTCTTCTACGCGTCTTCTAATGTCTACCATCTTCTGAGTTTCAGAAGACGTCCGGAAGATCTTCGGGAAATACGTACAGAAGACGCCCAAAAGATATCAAGAAGACGTCTTCCGGGATTCAGAAGATATACAGAAGACATGCAGAAGACGTCCAGAAGATAACTTCTGGATGTCTTCGCCGAAGATCTTCTGGACGTCTTCTGGAACCAGAAGATGGTAGACATTGGAAGACGCACCGAAGACATCTTCTGGATGTCTTCTGGACCCCAGAAGACGTCCAGAAGACGTCTCAGAAGACGTTCAGAAGACGCGTCTTCTGATTTTCCCAGAATGTAGGGGGTAAATTACCTGGTATTACCAGCCCCCATTTTCAAATTACCGGTAATTCGACATCCTTATCGCGGACTAGGGTAGAGACTCTGTCTGCGGTTCTGCAAAAAAATGTAATGCTCTACCGTATGCATGTTTGTGACAGCATACGCAATCTCATGTGCCCACATAATTTAAATGGTCGACACAACCCCACATGAACTGAAAAAAATGAATTCGGAGCCCTGGGACGAAAGTTGAGTCATTCATTGCAGGCGGTAATACTTTGGTAATACTCGCCAAAGTATTACCGGTAAATTACCCGGTATTACCAGCCCCCATTTTCAAATTACCGATAATTCGACATCCTTAGTCGGTGATGGATCGCCTGATCGAAGATCGGTTAGACCTGCAGAATCCGGCTGGATGGGACATCAATCATCCCGGATCCACCGCTCTGCAACATATCATCACGGTGGCCACAAAGCTGGAGCACGCAGCGAAGCTTTGACTGCAGCGCGAACATCCCCCGCTTCCGCACCAGCGACCCGCAATCCTGCCTGGAGGAATGGTCGCTCTTCTTCAAGACTTAAAGCAGTCCAGGACGCTGGGGAGGAGGACGAAGCGAATCCTGATACAGCAGACCTCCGAGTGCAACATTCTGTGCCACCCAGTCCTGCCGGATTGACCAGACCGCCACGCAGATGCTACGTCTGTAACTCGGATTCCCATTTATGGGCTAACTGCCCCGACGAGGCCAAGAAACGAGCATGGATCGCTGATGCACCGGCTCGTTTGGCACGTCGCCGCGCCGCAAATGAATCACATATCGCGGCGCTGGAAACAGAATGGGAAGATTTGGAGGATAAAGCTGAAGCTTTGAAGTATTTTCAGAACGAGGAATTGGCCGCAGCGTCCTCCTAAGATATGAATTGATGTAGCCCGGTGGAGGCTGTTCTAGCTTAAAGTAATTATTTGGAATGGCTGTGTCTCACCTTGTCAAAATGCTGGTCAATCTTTCCTGCCATAAAGATATTGCAATTGCTTAATTGTAGCCTTGTTCAGGGGGGGCTCACCTCGCCATGCCAGCATCTCCAAGTGGTCGGCTTGAGGCGACCATCTTCATAATTTTAATGGCAATAGAAAGGAGACACGCTTGCACATCAATTCTTGGCGAGGTTCGGATGTAGAACACTTTGTCGCCGTACACGACTTTACCCGGTTCTTCGGCCAATACAGACGGGATGGGGAGCCATGTGGGGCACCGCCGTTGATTGGTTTGCATGTTTACTACGCAAAGATGAAAGTCCAGAGGAGGCATGCAAGTCGGTTCGTCTTTGGCGTGACAACATGTGTAGATTCGAACCATACCAAAGGTTGCGCACTCGCGTGTTTCCAACACACGGGCACGTTCTTGGCATATAGCACGTTCTTGGCATATAGCACGAAGGCGTTCGGGCGAGTAACACCTGCCAAGGGCAAGTGCGGTTAGTGTAAATACACTCAAGTGCAAACATGATCCAATATGCTGGATAAAGTCTACTCACCCGTCATGTACGCACTCTGTGCCCGGAGGCACAGCGTGAGCCGATATGTCTATGCGTCCGTATGTGTGTCATCGGGGGTAATCTGGGATTGGCACGATGACAGTGAGATTGGGCTTGAAATCACGATGAGAATGAATACCAGATGTCCGGGGTATGTATGTATGACACTATGACACTATGACAGTATGACAGTATGACACTATAGTAGTATGACAGTACTGTGGGGGGTGTCATCGTGGAACTCAGTCAGACCCTCGAAGAATGGTCAGATTCGCATCGGGGTTGAAAAGACAATGAAATCGAATATCAGATATTAAGGTTATGACAGTATGACAGTATGACGCTATGACAGTATGACAGTATGACAGTACAGTAGTATGACAGTACTGTGGGGCAGTCATCGTGTCAGCCTGTTGGCATAACATCTGAATCGAGAATGACGAATCGGAATTAGAAATGAGATCGGATCGGGAACTGAACGTTGAGCCGAAGTGTGACATCGGCTCTCGAGTGGTTGACCCTGCAACCTGAGTGACGAGTGAATAAGTAGAGCACTTGAGAAGTGTTTAGCCTTCAGAACTCGGAACCGAATTATCGTTTGTACCTCAATCTGGCCCTGATCCAGTATATTATAAAAATCCGAATTGTGTACCTTTGCACGTTCAATCAAAAACATATCTCCGAGCATCTGTCGTCGTGCCCCTGGCACATTTGGTATCAGCGTGCTGCGATTTCGCCTCTGCGCAACTCGCCCACGGGCCTTTTGTAACTTCCGTTGTAATACAGGGGGAGAGCTGCACTTCCGGCTATCTGGGCGCAATTTTAGCCTCCGTAAGTACATTTTTTTTCGTATACAACGGCCGTATCCTTTGGAAAACATCTCCAAAACTTCATATTTTCGCCCCTTAACACTGGGGGCCCAACCAGGCTCAGAAAAGTCAGCATTCGTTTTCCGATCTTAACTTCCAAGTCTGCCCCAGGCTACAAACAACCGTCAGGGAGCACCCTAAAGGGTTTCCCCGGTTTATAGTAGCCAGGAAAACCTCATAGCCCACTTTCTAGAGCCTTAAAAAGGCGAAAAACAGCCAAAAACAGCCCAAAATAGCCGTTTTAGCCCGTTTTCAGCCTACCCCGAAACCTTCCACAGTAGCCCCCACCACCAAAAACTCCTTCCCCAGACCCCATAGGACACCCTAGAACCCCCCAATACCGCCCTCACGGCCACCAGCAGCTGGGAAAGCCCCTCAAAACAGCTCTTTTAGTGGCTTCTGGACAGTTTCTGGACAGTTTCTGGACACCTCTGGTTTACCCTCTGGCTGGAATATTTTGGGAGTGTACGAAGTCCGGTTACCTTCTGGGACCTTGCTGAGCTTTCTGGTTGCAGTTCCTTGACCCCTGCCTGCATACATAGGCACTTGAAATCTGTGTCGCGGAGCCCTGGCGAAATTTTGAGTTCGCCGGTGTATGGCAGTACCCCCTTCGCCAGAAGAATACAGAAGAGCGTGGTGGAAGCAAGGACCCATCAAGTGGGTATTCCCTCCAGACCCCACCTACCCACCAGCAGGCGCCTTCTGGCAGAGCGGTCCTTGGAGCGGTCCTCCTTCCCCCTCTTCCTCTGACGACGAGGAGGAGAACTGAGCGCCTGGATATAGTCACGCTGGCTATCCCACCAGTACACTACGACCACGTGTGGCATCTCCAGGCAATACAAGTGATCGACGCCCCCCCTTGGGTCCTCCTTGGCGCTGATTGGGTTCCCCCATCTCCACCTGGAAGTCCCGCCCCTTCGCCTCCAGCGAGCGACATCGAAGAGGACGAGACTAATTAAATAAAAAAGGCGAGCACTCACCACTTTGCTCACCTGTGGCTATTGCCACACCCAGTCCTTGATCTCAACCAGCTCAGCAATCAGGATGTCACAGCAGACATCAGAGGCATTTCCCAGCATGAGTGTCAGCGCAGAGCAGCTACACCACACTCTGTTCTCTCCCATAACCTTCCCATCGCCCACCGCATATGCTTCCGCTCACCCCATTCCACATCCAGGCACCACCATGCCCTACACAGCGGTGCCCCGCCCTTATACTATGCCGGATGGCACCCCCGCACAGGCTGTATGGAACGGCGTCAATTGGGTATTGCCCCAATCAGCGCCCCTCGCTGGGGGAGTATCACCAGTGCCGTTCACACTGGGAACCCATCACCCCGTGGGCGCATATCCCACACCGTTCCAACAACAGCTACAGCAGCAGCAGCAGTGGCTCGCGTACCAGCAGCAGCAACAGCAGTGGCTTCAACAGCAGCCACTGGAACCGATGCAGCAGCAGTTACAGCAGCAGCAGTTACAGCAGCAGCAGCTACAGCAGCAACAGCAGCAGCAGCAGCAGCAGCAACAGCAACCGCAGCCGCCACAACAGCCGCAACATCGACCACAGCAGCCCCATCAGCTGGCACCAGCCACCTCCGCGCTTCATGACTCAGGCGCGGATCCCTCATCGCTGCAGCACTTCATCAGCATCGGCGCCGCGGCCCTGCCGGACCCTCTGCAGGTACCCCTTGACAGCGGGGTTCAGCAGAACGTCTTGGGCGGTACCCAGCTCTTGGTGCGTCACCTTCCCGCGGTGGCGACAACCTCAGAGACTCGCCGGCGTCGGCGTTCCCGAAGGGCATCTTCGGGCCCTGCGACACATGGCAAGCATCTCCCAGGTCCAAGCCACGCACCTGATCACTCTGACCCCGACTCCGGCACGGACATCAGCCGCACCAGCACGGGGACCAGAGGCAGCCGAAGCACGCAGGCACGGGCTGAGCGCAGGCGGAGGGCCGCCCACAGGTCCGGCTCTGACTCGGACGCGAGCAGCCGAAGTGAACACATTCGCAGAGAAGTCCTAGCGGCAGTACAGGCCCTGGACATCTCCGCGGTGCTCTCGAGAGGACTCGCGCTGCCTGGTGCGACGACATCGGCAGGAGCCTCCCCACCAGGCGACCCTCAGGGCAGCGCACAGGGCCTGACGGCGGACCATCTACACGAGGCAGACGCTGTCGCCAGCGTAACCCCTCCAGTGCCTCAGACCGCCGCTGAGACCGCTCCCGCCGAACCTCCCACTCAGGGCCGGCCAAATCCCCATAACATGATGGTGGCCCGCCGGCGGCAGTCGATGGAGACGGTGGTGCACGGCGGTGGCAATCCCGACTCAGAGCCCAGAGACTCCAGTCCAAGCGACTCGCCACCAGGCCCCCCTAGTGATCCACCTCAGGATCCCCCTGACGATCCCGCACCAGAGCCCTCCTACCCTCAGTACCCAGAGGTCAGAGCCCTCTTCGTCACCCACGATGGTGGGTCATTGTGGGTGCACCAGTCAGCTGGGGTGCGAGGCGCGGCAACCGTCTCCCTACCATGGGACGAACGCCGCCGGGCTGGGGTGCAGGGCGACGCCATCTTGTTCAGGATCATGCACCTGCTGGGAGCGCCGCTGACTGCATATGCGCGCATGGGGGGCCGGCTACACCATGCACCCCTACCCCTTACCAACCCTCGTGTGGAGACCTGGGTCCTTATGGTCGACCGCGAGGTCATGGATATGGCAATGGGGGACCCAGCCGCGGCCAATGTGCGGTCTACCAGCATGGGGCAGCCAGTATGGGAGTGGATCCCTGCTACTGCGCGGGAGTCGGAGATGCAGAACTTCGATCAGGACGGGCTCGCCGCGTGGTCGGAGGTCAGCAACTCCGATTGGTACCGGAGCATGAGCGTGGTGGCCGCACAACCATCCACACCCCTGCCCTTCCATACACCTCTTCCACTCCCCGCACCACCATCAGCCCCTACATTACCGCCCACTCCGACCGCAGTCCCCACAAATCCCGCGCCTGCGCCTCCGCCCGCGCATGCCCCGGGACCATCACCTCCTGCCCGTTTTCCCCATTCCGCCGCCGCAAACCCCGTTCACTCTGCCGCTGCCGTGAACCCCGTTCACTCTGCCGCCGCTGCAAACCCCGTGCTCTCTCCCAGCGCCACCCCCTTTGTTCCAGGCATCGTCCGTCTGCCGCAGGGCACTAACCTGCGAGCATCTCCAGACGAGGTCCGCCTGGAGCACAAGACCAAAGAGATGGTGCTAAAGCTGGTCAAGAGCGTCACCAGGTTCCCCCGCTCCGCGTCCGACACAAAATCGGCCGACAAGGAGGGCCTCCTGACGCAGTTGGAGCACTACTCCCACATGGTGCGGAAGGTATTCCAGGAGGCCATCGTGATCGAAGCACTGACCACTCCCAGTTGTACGCCATCAGTATCAGAGTACCAGGCGAGTGTGTCAAGCCTTCTTTGGAGCTTCAAGGAGTACACTCTTCAAGACCAGCAGAGAAAGTTCTTGGAGCGCGCGGCGGGGACCTTTGGGTCCGAGCAAGCTTGGCACCAACGCTACGGGGACCTGGACGTGTTCTTCAGCGATCTGGCGGTGTGCTCTCTGACGCAGGCCTACCTGGAGAACGCACACGGCGAGGCCATTGCCCTGAAGCAGGCGGTGAACGAGACCGCGGCGGAGTATTTCTCGCGACTGGAGACCCGCATGGCCTCCGTCAACTTCTTGGCCGGCAGAGTCCCAAATTGCGTGGAGATGACCAACTTGTCGATGCTCTCTACGTACCGCCGGGGGCTGAAATATGCACCCAAGGTGATGCGGCGCCTGAGAGCCATCCACTTGGATGTCTCCAAACCAGAAGAGTGGGAGAGGAAGGCCGTCGCTGACGACATCCCAGGCACCCACAACGCCTTGTTGAAGATTCGGGAAGTTGCTGAGGAGGTGGAGAGTGACATTGACACGGAGGCGGCTCAGAGGCGCTCTCAAGACCGTCCTCCCCGTGCTGTTTCCTTCGCTAACCCACCACCTCGCACCCCCTTCTACAGGCGTACCCCCTCTTCGAACCGCCCAGCTCTTGCCATGCTGGAGAACGGGCCTGCCACCACCGTCGCCGCGGCAGTGACTCCTTTGCCACCACCACCTGGCCTCTCCCGCCCTGATGCTCCGAAAGTCCGCCGGTGCTTCGCCTGCGGCTCTGCGGAGCACATCGTCCGTAACTGTACGGACGAGGCTAAGCTCAAGGAGTGGAGGGCCAATGCACCCGCTCGACTGGCGAACTCCCCTGGGTTTGTAGCCGCCGTCGTTTGGGCCATCGAGCAGCAGGAGGACATCTCCTCGGTGGATGGCGTCCCAGAAGAGTTCTCCGAGGAGGTCCTGGCTCTTGCTACCTGTGAGGACGAGCAGAGCTACCAGACCCTGGCGGCCCTTGCGGGCATCGAGCTTGTGGAGGGTGACGGCCTTCCCCCGGTGGAGAGCGATGAATGACTGGCCGGCGGCCAGCCCCAGACCCTGCCCTTCGGGGAAGTGAGGTCTTGCCCTGATGATCAGACCCTCTCCGCCCTGGAGAAGCGGTCAGAACCAGTGGAACCCCGACGCGCCCGAGGACGCAGAGACCCTTGGGGCCAACGTCCCCACCCCAAGAGTGTGGCCTTCACCTCTGGGACCCGCTTGCGACGCACCTACCGCTCAGCTGGTGCCCCATCGCCGCCGAGGGATGACTTGTCCAGCCACCCTCTCGCAGGAAGCACCCCCTTCGATGAGCCGTCGCTACCTCTTGATGACGGCCCCGCTTATACACAAGCGAGGATCGAGGGTCGGAGGGGACGGCGAGTTCCCCGGCACAGACCCCCCATTATGGGCAACAACCGCGGAGAGCCCCGCGACCTTCGCCCCCGACCGCGTGTTGTCCTACCGCTGCCCATCTATCAGTCCAACCTCGCAGACCCACGGAAAAGGCTAACTGCGTGGCACTGGAAGAGAGATCTGTACTCCCTCCCCCTCGAAGTCGCCATGCAGAAGGTCCGCAGAGCTCTGCGCAAGTCCCCAGAGGCTGCCAAGGACCTGGTGGATAAAATGTCGGAGCGCGTCCGCAGCCGCGTACACTCTGGGAGTCGATCGCCAAAGGAGCGCGTGAACCGCGCCAACCAGCTGGCAGAGAGGATACGCATTGCCCGCGAACCTCAAGATCGCAAGGAAGGCCATCAGCGCATAGCATTGTGGCACCTCCTTTCACACGACGGTCGCCAGCAAGTCCCCGAATCCTCTAACACCAGCTCCCACGACCTCTACGCGGCTTGGAGAGAGCTGTCGCCTGCCGAGCAGCAAAAGGCAATCGCCACTTCGAGTCCAGACTCTTCCCCAGGTAGCAGGCTGTGGGAAAAGGAGGGCGCACGAAGAGCAGCAGCGAGGTCTTCGACATCCCTCTGCACCCTGGACACTGAAGTGGGCACGATACCTGGGACAGCGGGAGATGTGGGTTTACCTGGCGCCTGGTGCAGTCTGCACGCAGTACACCAGTACAAGATGAGGAAGCTGGGTCCCAGCCCCTTGGGAGCATCCCCTCCATCATCCTCGCTGGCCGAGCCCACAACAGAGACTACATCTTCGCACCATGATAACGCGCCGGCCACTCCGGGAGGAAACCCCGAAGGTTCATCCTACTGCTCAGAGGCGGAGGAGACCTCCGCACCCAGTTCGCTTTGCTTCACCCAGCAGATGACCACCGTCAAAACGCATGAAGTGGATGAAGCGCCACCCTGTCTCGACAGCCACCCCATCGCTGAAGACCCTGAGGTGATGGAAGAGGAGTCCTCGGTCAACTCGCTCTGCTTCACCCAGCAGATGGCAGCAGCTGGGACCCCTCAGACGAGAACTGACCACCAGAGCTCCCACCAGCTCGCCCACAACTCCCCTGCTGGCAGCCCTCAGCATGACGAGGATCCTCTCACCCATGGCAGTCTCACCAATAGTGTCGCTACCCATGTGAGCCCCACAACAAGCGGCACTACCCACGTGAGCCCCACAGTAAGCGGCACTACCCATGTTAGCCCTACCACCAGTGGCACTACACATGTGAGCCCTACTACCAGTGACACCACCCATGTGAGCCCTACCACCAGCGACACCACTCATGTCAGCCCCACCTCGAGCGAATGCACCTCAGCGGGCACCCTGCTGACGGCGAGTGCAGACAACCTCGTCAGTCATCCGCCTGAAGATGTTGATTTGCTGGATGAGGAGTTCTACGCCGCGTGTAGGCAAACGTTGGAAGAATGCCGCGAGGCCTCGGACAACCTCCTCCCCAACCTCAAGTGCAAAAGCATACGCACAGATGGGGGAGTTCAGTGGAAGACCGACATCGAGGGTACCCTTGCAGCGGCACATGACGAAGAAGGACCGCTACTGCTGGTATTCTACGCAACCCTCAGAGGGCACACGGTCAAGGTGCTGATTGACTCGGGGGCCTCTGACAACTTCATCTCGGAGCAGAGCGCTAAGCGATGTGGCCTCACAACACGAGCCGGCTCCGAGATGCGAGTCACCCTGGCGGATGGATCTGTGAAGATCACTGGCGCCACCGCGTACGCCAAGTTTAACACGCACACCACCACGGGCACCTATACGGAGAACGCCCTTGCCCTCCGGATCCTACCACTGGGCATACAGGTGGATGTTATCCTCGGCGGAAGGTGGCTGCGCAGTCACTCTCCTGTCACTCTGGGCTATGAAGGGAATGGCTCCGTCTCCTTCCTCAGGAAGTCCCGCAGTGGCAAGATTGGGGATCGCGTCACCATCACAGGCTGTTCTCCTGGGAAAGCATCTGGGGACAGGTCTCCGAAGGGCACGGCCTGCGCGGGATTGGTGGATGAGGTGTTCCTGACCCCTGCCCAGCTGAAGAAGTACCTGGTGTATGCGGAGACGCAGAAGCTACGCGGCAATGACGACCCGGAGATACAGCCCGCCTGGCTCATGGTGGCCGAGAAGTCCCCCGACGATACTGCTTCTGCCTTTGCAGCCACGGCTATCGACTCTGAGAACGCCGAACCCGCTGCGGATACTGAAGATGCAGAAGTGAGCCCTGAGTGGACCCTCAAGTTTCAGGACTTCTGGGGTGAGGAGTACAAGAAGGAGATGACGACTGCCCTACCGAACATCGATGGACTCAGACATGACCCCCAAGATGAAGCCAACATTAACCTGGACCCTGAGCTGAGCAAGAAGGGACCTCCCTGCCAGCGCATCTACAAGAAGTCCGCAGAGGAACTCCGCCAACTTCGAGAACGCGTGGAGACTCTGATGTCCAAGGGCTACATCCGACCCTCTTCCAGCCCTTATGCAGCTCCCTGTTTGATGGTCCCTAAACCCGGGAACCCCAAGGAGCTGCGACTGGTGATCGATTACCGGCTCCTCAACCGCCAGACAGTTAAGGACAAGTATCCTCTCCCAGACATCCAGATGATGTTCGACGAGATGCAGGGTGCGAAGTTCTTCTCTTCGTTCGACGCGGTGGATGGCTTCTGGCAAGTACCGATGGCACCAGGAGATGTCGAGAAGACCGCCTTCACCACCCAAATGGGGTCATATGAGTGGTTGGTCATGCCGCAGGGGCTGCAGAATTCACCATCTCAGTACCAGCGACGGATGCAGCGGGCCTTGGGCCATCTTCCATTTGTCCGGATCTTCATCGATGATGTGGTCGTCTTCAGCAACACCGCTGCAGAGCACTACGAGCACGTCAAACAACTGCTCCTGACATGCAGGGAGAAGGGCGTCTTCCTCAAGAGGTCCAAGTGCCAGCTGTTGAAGAAATCCTTGCGGTTCCTTGGCCACTGTATCTCCGCAGATGGCTGCAGACCCCAACACGACAAGGTGGCTGCAGTGAGGGACTGGCCCGAGCTGGAGACGGTTACCCACGTCAGGCAGTTCTTGGGCCTAGCGGGGTATTACCGCAGGTTCATCCACTGCTTCTCCGAGATCGCTCAGCCCCTCACCCGGTTGACCAAGTCGGACGTACCCTGGGAGTGGGGTCCCATGCAGCAGTGGGCCTTCGAGGAGCTGAAGAAGGCCCTCACATCAGCGCCAGTGCTCGCCTTGCCCAACATTAAGGGTGCCGCAGACGGCACAGCGCCTTTCGTGGTGCAGACGGATGCTAGCGGCATCGCTCTTGGGGGAGTACTTATGCAAGACAATGGAGATGGTCTTGGGCTGCGCGTGATAGCATACGAGAGCCGCCAGTTCTCAGCCGCCGAGCAGAATTACCACACCGGCGAGCGTGAGCTAGGTGCTCTACACCACTGTACCACCGTCACCTGGCGGCATTACCTCATCTTCACCAACTTCCGCATCCAGGGTGATCACCGCCCCCTTGAATGGCTGATGGAACCTGGCAGAGAGCTTAGCCGCAGACAGGCACGCTGGTACATGGATCTGGTGGAGGTGGGAGTCCCGAGAATGGAGTACATCAAGGGAGCGCTGCTGCTGGTACCAGACGCCCTGTCCAGAAGACCCGACTTCAAAGACAAGGACGTTCGCGAGGGGTTGAAGGAGGCAGGAGTGATCGACCCCACCTCAGACCTGCCGAAAGACCCTCTGGCAACGCTGGAGTCTGAATGCTTCTCCAGCTCACCACCCGCAGCTCATCCCCACTGGGCTCAGACGGTTGACTGTTGGCTCTCAGCAGTGGAGACCCTCTCCGTGGCGGAACAGGCCATGGACATGGGGGAGACCATCGCTCTCGTTAATCCGAAGCTCTATAAGGGAATGAAGGAGGATCACCTCGACTTCGACATGCCTGACTGGCCTGAAGCTGATAGCGCGAAGCCGACAGAAGCTCCACACCAACCCCCTGACAGAGCTCCACCTCAGATAAGGATAACGAGGAGCATGTCACGCGCTGGAAGAGCCCCTACGACCCCAGCGCCTCCACAGTTGGCGTCACCGAAGACGCGAACGCCATCACGAGCTGACGCATCGGAGGCGCCCACTGAGAAGGTGCCAGTGAGCTCACCATCCCCGCAGCAGGCGCCCCAGCAGTCAGCTCCATCCCCGGTCCTTCACCCGCAAAAACGGCAGACTCCCCCCGAAGACTCACAGAATTGGCGTGTCCGAGCAGAGTACTCCTCGAAGTACGCCGAGAAGTTTGGACCCTTCGATGTGGACGCCTGTTGTGACTTTGGCGGCCGCAACAGACAGGCGGATAGATTCTGGACAGACTGCCTTTCAGAGAAATGGAGGGGCCTTCGGGTTTGGTGTAACCCTCCATATAACTCCAAGCACATTACGGTGGAGGCGATTTTGAACAAGTATATCGCAGAATGGAAGGCAGACCCAGAAAACACCTCAGCAGTCTTCGTTCTACCAGATCACCAGTCCAAGCTCCCCGCGTGGCGCAAACTTTTCAGAAAGGCCAATATGCAGATCGTGGAGGTCATCCCTACTCACGATGATAAGGGCGAGCCCAATCAGTTCTTCGAGAACCCAGATGGGAAGGCCTTCGACCTTCGTTGGCCTGTTCTGATAGTACACGCCCCTCCCGCCAAACCACAGCCGGCACGCGTGAGGCACCCGCGAACGGCCCCCGCTGTGATAAGGACAGGTGAGGCAGCAGCCTTCAGAGACGCATCCTCCCAGCAGTCGGACTCAAAGTTCCTGCGTGCGTTGAAAGCGGAGTACACCCGAGAGGGGACACTTCGTTCGCTGCGGGAGAAAGTGAAGGCGGCACCACACCAATGCCTACAGGACTTCAGGCTGGTGGGTGAAGTGGTTTGGAGGACCGCAGCAGGGAGATATCAGTTGGTGCTGGGGGAGGACTCTCCACTTCGAGAAGTAGTGATTCGCCATGCTCATGAGTCATTGTCCTCAGGCCATACTGGGCGAGACAAGACTCTGGAGAGGGTGCTGCGACGCTTCTATTGGCGTGGTGCCGCGGAAGATGTGGGCACCTGGGTTGCATCCTGCGCAGTGTGCCAATCAGTGAGACCGCGGGGAACTTACCCGGATGGGTTGCTAAACCCTCACAGCATCCCGAACAGGCCATGGCAGGATGTCGCGGTGGACTTCGTCACCGGCCTGCCGGTATCGGAGAGGGGCAATGATGCTTTCGTGGCCTTCACCTGCAAGCTGACGAAGATGGTCCACGTTGTGCCAATGAACTTCGGCGACAGCTCCGCAGCTGTGGTGGCCAGAATCTACTTTGACTCGGTGTGGCGCTTACATGGCGCGCCTATGAAGATTGTCTCTGATCGTGACCCGCGGTTTCAAGATGCTTTCTGGCAGGAACTCATGAGACTGATGGGTGTGAAAGTGGCTCGTACCACGCCGTACAACCCTCGGTCTGACGGCCAGGCGGAACACAGCAACAGGGTTATTGAGGACATGCTCAGGTCCTTTGTTGACGCCAATGTGGAGGACTGGGATCTGTTCACCACTAACGTGGAGTTCGCGATCAATGACTCCAGGAGTGAATCTACTGGCTTCACGCCGTTTGAGCTGGTGTTCGGGTTCTCGCCGCTGTCGCAGTTGGACCTTTTCCTGGAGGCCGCGCAGTCCACCGCTGGACGACGAACTGGGGGAGTAGGCACCGCACACGAAGTGGCTGTGAAATTTTCGTCGCAGCTGCGGGACGCCAGGCAGCGGTTGGAGCTGGCTCAACAGCGACAGCGCGAACAGTTTGATCGCAGACACGGGCAGCGGGAGTATGCTGTTGGAGATCTGGTCTGGATAGAGGCGAAACACCTTACGGAGAAGGTGATGGATCGCTCCATCTGTAGGAAACTGACCAAGCGCTGGCATGGACCAGTTCCTGTGACCGAACGCTTCTTCAGCGATATACAGATGACCATGCCCGAAGCCGACAGAGGAGCTCCAGTAGCCTACCGCCTACGCCTCCCTCCTCACTGGCGGATTCACGACGTGTTCGCTCAACATCGCCTCAAACCGTACACCAGCGGTCAAGATGCTTTTGCCGCACGCGATCACCTAGCAGTACCTGAAGAGGTGGTAGTGGACGGTCAGAAGGAAGCACACGTTGAGCGTATCCTTGCACGTCGAGTGCGGTCCGTTCGAGGAAAGGAGGTGGAAGAGTGGAAGGTTCGCTGGACTGGCTACTCCAAAGCTCACGACCAATGGAGGACGCGTGACAAACTTGAACGCGGAAGTCCACTTCAACAACTTCGTGAATTCGAGCAAGCGAGACTGCACATGGAAGCGCAAGGTCCGCGACGAAGCCACTCGGCGACGCGAGCAGCGTGGCCGCCACTCCGCTCAAGCCGGAATGACACTGGCCCACCTCATCACCAATCCCTGCGATGAACTGGACCAGCTCGAACAGATGGAAGATGATATCCCCCTGCCGTGGGAACGCCAGGAGCGCGTGGAAGATGGGTCGTTGGCACTGGTGACAGAGCTGCTGGCAATACAGGCAAAGACAACCCGCACGCCCAGGATTCTCGTACTTTTCAGCGGTACTGGCTCAGTAGAGAGGGAATTCCTAAATTGCTTCCCCTCCGCCTCAGTGGTGACCCTCGACTCCGGGCATATCTGGCAACCCACTCATGTGTGTGACATCCTGCAATGGGACTACAGGCAATACCCGCCTGGATTCTTCGATGTTATTTGGGCAAGTCCCCCCTGCAGGCAGTACAGTCAAGCGCGCACCACTGGTGGACCCCCTGACCTTCCCCAGGCTGACAAAATCGTACGACGAACATTGCAGATCATTGACTACCTAGAGCCAAAACATTGGTTCATGGAAAACCCCAGAGGTCGCTTCCCTAACGCGCTACGGCTTCGCCCTATGATGCGCCAGCTTCCCCCACCGCTGGTGTGTACCTACTGCATGTATGGTACGCAGTACATGAAGCCCACCTGCATATGGACGAACTCAGCACCACCCTCGCCCCTGCTACGCTGTACTACTTCAACACCGTGTGCGTGCAGATGGGCAACCGGTGCTCACCCAGAGACTGCCCAGCTTGGACCTCACCCGCAGCAGACTGGAGCAGGTCGATCTGCGAGTGTATACCCCGTACCAGCACTCCTGCTACGACAACTTTTCCGACATTTACGCCTCCGCGACACTGAAGACCCGCTTTAGATTCCAAGTGGCACCCTTCTTCTTGAAAGTGGTGCCCTGGTAGCGGCAGGCGAACTATGCTCGAAGAGGAACCAGAGAACCTAAGAACTGGAAACAGCAAGGAACCAGAGAACCTAAGAACTGGAACTTAGATGGGTACCTTAGCGGAGTGATCCCAGGAGGTAGACCACTCCTAAGGGGGGGAGAGTTGTGCCCGGAGGCACAGCGTGAGCCGATATGTCTATGCGTCCGTATGTGTGTCATCGGGGGTAATCTGGGATTGGCACGATGACAGTGAGATTGGGCTTGAAATCACGATGAGAATGAATACCAGATGTCCGGGGTATGACAGTATGACACTATGACACTATGACAGTATGACAGTATGACACTATAGTAGTATGACAGTACTGTGGGGGGTGTCATCGTGGAACTCAGTCAGACCCTCGAAGAATGGTCAGATTCGCATCGGGGTTGAAAAGACAATGAAATCGAATATCAGATATTAAGGTTATGACAGTATGACAGTATGACGCTATGACAGTATGACAGTATGACAGTACAGTAGTATGACAGTACTGTGGGGCAGTCATCGTGTCAGCCTGTTGGCATAACATCTGAATCGAGAATGACGAATCGGAATTAGAAATGAGATCGGATCGGGAACTGAACGTTGAGCCGAAGTGTGACATCGGCTCTCGAGTGGTTGACCCTGCAACCTGAGTGACGAGTGAATAAGTAGAGCACTTGAGAAGTGTTTAGCCTTCAGAACTCGGAACCGAATTATCGTTTGTACCTCAATCTGGCCCTGATCCAGTATATTATAAAAATCCGAATTGTGTACCTTTGCACGTTCAATCAAAAACATATCTCCGAGCATCTGTCGTCGTGCCCCTGGCACACACTCCACGGTGGTTTCGGACCACCGGCTAACTCGAAGCATCTTTGTGTTCTCCTCGAAAGCTTGACCCCGCCGGAATCCCTCCGGCACCGCCCTTTCCGGCACCACCGGCTTGCACCTTAACGCGCCTCCCCCGCAGCCACCTCCACAGGTGCCGGAGGCGGTCGCTGAATGACGTGCAGGGTTACGAATGACTTGACGGGCCAGACGCGGTATGCGTTCTCGTAGGGCAACCAACTCTTGTTGTTGTAGATGGCTACTATCCATATTCAAAATTCTACCATAAGAACCACCATGCCATGGCCGATATTTGAAGCTGTATGTGCCCAAGGTGGCCAAAGGAGGTATCGTACATGTTATTTGCAAGTTAAAGCAATATCGCAAATCTTGGGTTTGCACCCGGAATGACCCTTGGATTGTTTTACAAGGGCTCACTTCCAAGCTGTATTTTTGCACTTCCCATGGTAAAAAAGTTGGTTCTACCATAAGGACCAAGATGTTACACATGCTAACTGCCTTTGAAAACTCGGGGACCCAGGTTGTCAAGTTCTCGAGCTGCTCTTTCCGTAGTATCGTGTCAAAAATTCCATCCGGGTTCATCTTGGCCCTCAAAATAGTGGTTGAAGCAGTATTGGCTGTCAAAGCTGGAAAAGGCACTAAATCGTCCAAAACAAGCTTGCCCTTCGTCCAGTTCAACGATGAATACACGCCCAATTATAGCACATTGTGGCTATGTAGATGGCTCTATTTATTTTGTGTGTCTATATGGCGACAATAGCGAGGTAATATTGTGTAAGCGGCATGTGCGCATTCAATATAGCATCCCCGACTTCAGACCAAAGCCAAAATTGACCCTTAAATTGTACAGTAATCGCTCACCGTTAAGGAAACTCGACGTTAAGGAAACAGCCAGCGTTTTTTCAAACTCCCTCATGTTTAATACATCGCCCCCATATTCAATAACTCTATGTAAGAATACGCTGGCGTGAATTTCCTATTTTCTTAAAGGTGAGTGATTACCGTATGACATTTGACTGAAAATGATGGGACAGATTGATTGGGGTGCAACTAGATGTCCACTTTGAGGTTATCGACTTGTGCTCTATTCTAAACATGATTGTATATAACGCTATGGTGTTACTGAATCATTGGACGCATGCTCAGCCTCCATAGTCTGCCGACGAAATTTCATGAAAGATGTGCTATTATTTTAAGAGATTTTTTGGCTTTAGAAAAGTTCTCGACTATTTTTTTACGCTACCCATGCCTAATACGGGTAGTGTAGCATCCCGCTTGGGTTAACACTCGGCAAATGGGAAAGAGGGGACTAAGTTCAAGTCCTAAATATGCCATAAACCGGAGGGTAGCCATTCGCGATACCAATAGGGCACCTTAAAAAATTATTGAAAAAGAGGTCCTTGTGGTAGGACCAACAGCGTTCTTGGTCCTACCATAAGGACTGCCGGATAGTAGCCATAGAGCAAGTCCACGGGTCACCACGGTGGCCCTCGGGGGGACGACGGCGTGGGTGACGAAGGCGGCATACGGCGAGCGGCCCGGTCGTGAAGCTCGTAGATACCTTTACGGGGCATGATGGGCCTGCCAGGAAACGGCTATAGGGTTAGCCTTGGTGGGTTGATAGCACCATATTTAGGGTTTTAAACTCTAAAGCCTGTACACAGATAAAGCCTATCCAACACTAGGTGGGAAGGATGTCATGACCAGATCGCGTCATTGTGACCTGAAATCGCGACCTGACCTCATGGAGGCGTGACGCGAGCGTCGTCACGTTTGTTTCGCCGGCGATTTCTGGCGAAGTCCAAACGTTCGCTCCCAAGATTCCATTCTTCCCGCGAAATGCTCACGCCTTTCAGATCATCAGATGCACAGTTCACGGCTTCACGCAATGATACAGTCTGACGTTAGGTCGTGCAAACACGCAGAGGGCACGCCAAAAAGTCCGAACTGGCGTAATATTTTGTGATATTATTAGAAAGTGCTCGCGAAAACGGCTATAACCGCAACCCCTCGACATTCCGTCGCTCGCTCTGCAAGAGCCGCGGACTGCAGGCGCGTGATCTGCTTCCTCGGTGTGGGTTGCCGCTGCGCTTGCCATTTCTGTCAACGCGAGATGACACCATGCTGGTTTTATGAGAATAGTTTCATTCCTCTTATGCACTAGGTTTGCTGTGCGCTCATTCCCCACAGTGAAGCAAGGCGCTTTGGCGGTTGTGTACGCCCGCAGGTCCGCCGCCGTTCATGCATTCGCGCTGAGGAACCAACGAACTCAGCGCATGGGGTGCATCTGAGATTATCATAAAACGTGGCCACTATCCCGCTGCCGTAGACATTTAGAGGCCGTAGTCCGTGGAACCTGGTTCCCGCTTGGGATCAAACCCAACGGTCTCGCTAACGGGGCGTCTGTGCCGCAGGGCATTCTACACAGGCTGCTGCGGTTGTTTTGTTTTCGAACTAGATTTTTTCTTCTTCAGATAACTGTCCCGCACTCGCATCGGCTGTGCCAGACCCTTAGGTGCAGCGCACGTTGTTCAAGGTTATAGCTATGTGAGGGGCTGCAGTCTAAGCGGGATACCCCCGCTGAGCTCAGGTTGAACTCCTGACAACCCCGTCTCGAGCACACACCCGACTGTGCATTGCGCAGTCGGGTGTGCGCCCGAGACTTGGCAGGATGCTCGCATAGCATTGCGCAGGGAAACAAATGATAGGTTTTAGGACAACATATGCATATGCACAACAGAGCATATATGCATAGCACGTGCACGTGCACAGCACCGCACGACACATCACAACAATTGCATCTGCATACCAATACCACAGCAGAGCGCAGCAAGGCATTCGCATATATGATTGTACATCACATCATGTATGGCCCAGTGTTGTATGCCCCACCGCTATATGCCCAACTGTATGCCCCATCGCCGTATGCTTCACCGCTATATGTATGCCCCAACTGCATGCTCCAACTGTATGCCCTAGCGCTGTATGCCCCAGCAGTATGGTCCAACACTGTATGCCATTACACCATAACACACCACACCACAGCTTTTACGTTTGCATAACAACAGAGCATATATGCATAGCACGTGCATAACACCTCACAACACATCACAACATTTGCATATGCATATCAACACCCCAACAGAGCGCAGCAAGGCATTTGCATAGGTATATCATAACACAGCACAACATATGTATATCACAGCACAGCGAAACAAATGCATATGTATATCACTGCACCGCACTGCACAATAACACAACATTTGCATATGCATATCGCAGCACGGCACGCCACTTGCATATATATATATATATACGACACAGCACAACACTGCATTGGCATATGCATATCAATGCAAAATACAACATAAGCACATGCATAGCATAATAGAACAACACAACACAGCATAGCACAACAAAACCACCCCTCACACACGGTTGTGCACTTCCCGTTCCAGGGTGCGCCCGAGACTCAGCGGCATTCCCTGCGCAGCATACCACAGGATAGCATAGCACACCATATGGTTTGCGTAGCATAATCGTCCGTGTGCGCACGGCACAGTGGCGGGACTGAGGGGGTGTAGTCTCAGTGGGCTACCCCCACTGAGCTCAGGTTGAACTCCTGACAGCCCCGTCTCTGACGCAGACTCGATTGGGCACACTCGGTTGTGCACTGCCTAGTCGAGGGTGCGCCCGAGACTCAGCGGCATTCTTGCACAGCATACAAAGGGATATCACACGG